>JAKTTX010000038.1:0-24730 GCA_030560575.1 Kodamaea fungicola | reverse complement strand
AACACCAGTGACTGTAGCGAGATAGTTTTGAATCCCCATATGATGTATATAATGCAGTCACTACAAGATGTATGTAGTTTTTAAGGTGAAAAAATTCCCATGGAATTGGAATGGCAATGATTGAAATGAAGGTTTTTGAAGCTTTGGCAATTGAAGGTGAATGGATTACATTCAATGAGGTTTTTATGAAATCTCTTGAAAGAATAGTAATTAAAAAATCATATATGCTCAAATGGTTCAGAGAGTTAGATCAAATGATAGATAGGGATTTCTTCGCTAGGAATTAGAATGCTCAACGCACACTCGTAGCGTTCGTGGAGTTCGCTAATCCTCATTCACCCCATTAGACCTAGAAAACTTCAACCTCATAACACCATCACTAAGAATCCTCTTACCCCAATTACCAGCAGCAGGGTCGCCAGTCTCATCTCTACATTGTTTCAAAAACGGTAACAACGAAGTCCCCCCCGTCCCTCTCTCCAGACCCGACTTCTTCTTAGCCAAACCCGATCTCAAAGTCGTAGCAGAGCCCAACTTGTTTGTTTTCTTGGCCTGAAGAACAATGTACCTTGTAACAATCTGAATATGTTTATCTCTAAACAGTTTAAGCATGGCCAAGCACGCATCATAACTAAGAGTCAAGTCTGGGTTTGAATCACCATTTTCAAGCACGTAATCTCTAATGTTGGTTGCATCGGCCAAGTGCTTCAAAAAGTCGCTGTGTTTGCCCGGCATGTAATTTCTCATGTCATCCATAAAGCTATTCTGGGAAGGCAGAGACGAGGGAGCAGAATGAGGTAAAGGTCTTTCACCCGTGGAGTAATGTTTTACGCTGAGTAACACATCAAGAAATTGGATCAAGGAACTCTGTGCGTTGGAGCCCCCGGCATACGAATGGGCATGCGTACCGGCGTCAGTCTCATACAATACCCCGTTTTTATCCAAGCCGACATCGGCCATGTTTTTCCAGCCCGCCAAGTACGGCCGTATTCTAAAGTAGAAGACGTGCGGGTCGCACATTTCCTCCATGCGCATTAACACCGAGCCCAAGTGGTCGATGCTCTCGGCAAGGTTTTGAAGAGCAATTGCCACCTTGGCACAGTCGTTGCTGTGTGCATGCCTAACCGCTTCTAAGCCGGCACGGAGCGCAAACGACCCTTTGTATTCAAAGTACACACTCACCAAGTAGAACCAACTTTCGTCGATTGAGCCGGTGAACGTGTTGATGGTGGTTAAATTGTCTAAATCCCACACGTCATCACTTGGGAGAATCTGCTTAAAGTTCCATAAGCACAAGCCCGCATATGTAGCTACCGGAGGGAGTCTGAGTTGCTCTGCCACCTGGATCCATGGTTGCGCAATCTGCTTGGGGAGCTTGTTTGTAGGTTCGTCGGTGCCCCATACGTATGCATGGCCCAAGAATCCCATGATTTGGTACGCCCGACGGTACTCCTCCTCACATGTGAGGTTTTCTACCGAAAGTACCGGCATCTGGTCAACCACACTTCGTATTCTTTTGGTAAGAATCAACGATGGAAGGTTGTTTACAATGTTTTCCCAGGGGGAATAGTATTCTTGGGGGAGTTTTTCCAATGGGAGATTCTTGGGAAGGAACCCACTTTGGGGGAACACATCGTAGTCTTCGAGGTTTGGAATTGCTACCATGATGTGAAAATTACGTTTTTTCGGATGGCTCATTTTTACGAATACTGCGAAGACTGCGACTACTCACACTGCGAATACTACTACTCACATAGTGAAAAAGTATTCATAGAATGAGCATTAATAGTAACAACTAAGATTAGTGGCATTTGTTCAAATTGAGATTACGAATAGTGTGATTAAAACAAAGAGGATGTATGTAAAATAGGTAGTGTTGAATTAAGAACAAACAAAGTGATTGAAGTAATAATGAATAGTAGTAGTGAATAGTAGTAGTGAATTGTAATAGTGAATAGTAACTGTGAATAGTAACTATGAATAGTAACTGTGAATACTAATAGTGAATTGTGAATTGAGCTTAACTTAAGCTTTATTTGTTGTAATTTAAGAAACTTAACAGAGTAACAATACATAACATGTTAACACATGTTAACATATCAATCCTACTCCTTTATATATGGGAAGTTCTTGTCTTTTTCCTTGGCGTTCGGCCTTAACATGCTTACATTACAATAAAGTTCGTAACGACTCATTCTCTAGTTGAAATAGAGTAATACACCAACAATTACACATAATCATTCATTTCAACTCACCAGAGATTATCCTAAATCCCTAATCTTCAACGAAATGGGATATATTCTGCACGCAACCAATGAAGGGTCCAAAAAGTGCATTATAATAACATGGAGTAAAAAGTTAAAATAGTCACTTCAGAGCTCTCTCTGTCATAATCAATTATCAGGATATCTCACATCTGTAATTTCAGTCACACTCATAACGGTGACCAACTACGCCTCTCGCACTCCCAAAATTTTTAATACTCAAAACAAGTGGGCAACAATGTCATTGAAAGGATTCAAGAAAACGATAGTGAGGGCACCGCAGAACTTCCGTCAGAAGATGAATATGGGGGAGGTGACGACGGACCCTGTGTACCAGGATGCGGAAAGACGGTTCAAGGAGTTGGAGAATGAAACCAAGAAGTTGAGCAGTGAATCCAAGCGGTATTTTACAGCTGTCAACGAGATGTTGGACTACCAGATAGAATTCTCGCTGGCCATTGAGGAGATTTACAAGCCAATCAGTGGGAGATTATCGGACCCTAACAGTTTGGTGGCTGAAGACAATCCTCAAGGTATCCAAGCATCAGAGCAATACCGGGAGGTTGTGAAAGAATTGAAGGAAACTTTGAAGCCAGACCTCGAATTGATTGAGAAGCGGATAGTGGCACCGGCACAAGAGCTACTTCAAGTGATTCTGTCGATTCGGAAGATGGCCACCAAGAGAGAGCACAAGCAAGTTGATTTGGACCGTCACAAGAGAAACTACAAGAAATACGCAGACAAAAAAGAGCGCACGGCCAAGGACGAGGAAAAGATGTACAGTGCCGAGGCAGACGTGCAAATTGCACAACAGGAGTATGATTATTATAACGAGTTGTTGAAGACAGAGTTACCAATTTTGTTTCAAATGCAAGCGGACTTTATTAAGCCATTGTTTGTTAGTTTCTACTACATGCAGTTGAACATTTTCTATACGTTATACAATCGGATGGAGGAGATGAAGATTCCTTACTTTGATTTGTCGACCGACATCATCGAGGCGTACAAGTACAAGAAGGGCGATATAGAGGAACGATGCGATGCCATCAGTGTCACCCATTTTAAGGTGGGCCACGCCAAAAATAAGTTGGAGGCGGTCAAGAGACGTCAACAAATGATGAGTCAGGCTGCCACCGCAGGTGCCGCCGGTGAAGGCTTGCCTACTTATGTTCCTGGTCAGTATGGTGGATATGGTGCTGATTATAAGGATGCATCTGGAAACCCTCAACCTGGATATGGTGCGGGTGCCACTCCAGGGTACGGTGCTCCGGGTGCCACTCCAGGGTACGGTGTACCGGGTGCCACTCCAGGGTACGGTGCACCGGCTGCTACTCCAGGGTACGGTGCTCCGGTCGCTACTCCAGGGTATGGTGCTCCGGCCGCTACTCCAGGGTACGGTGCTCCAGCAGCTACAGGTGCCCCAGGATATGGTTCTCCAGCAGCTACAGGTGCCCCAGGATATGGCTCTCCAGCAGCTACAGGTGCCCCAGGATACGGTGCTCCAGCCGCTGTTCCAGGATATGGTGCTCCTGCTACTGGTGCTGCTCCAGCATACGACTTTAAAGATCATGCAGGAAACATGGCCCCTCCTACTCTTCCAACCCCAGCACCAAGTGCTGGTGCGGAAACATGTACTGCATTATATGACTACTCGGCGCAAGCCCAAGGTGACTTGACCTTTCCTGCAGGCGCCATCATTGAAATCACCGAAAAGACCCCTGATGGAAGTGGTTGGTGGACTGGAAGATACAATGGTCAGACTGGTGCTTTCCCTGGTAACTACGTCAAATTGAATTGATTTACATAGTGAACGAATCTTTAATAAATGTTTAATTCCTATAATTATCCAAAAGGCGAAGGTATCGAGTTTGTGAGTTTGGGGTGCTCAACTGATAGCGAAAGAACGAATCCTTCAGCCACATTGAGCTATGACATTGGCCAGATTGTGGCCTGGATAGAAAGGCTAGTTTGAGTATCGTCCCCAGTCCCTGCTATTATTCCTTCTATCAATGATCCAAGACTGCTCCGATAAGACCCGAATTTCCTCTAAATGGGAGCCCAGGATGTGTTGGTCCGGTCAAGCTTGAGTCATCCTCCAGCAGCAGCAGCACTTCCACTATATCCTCCTCCAGAGCAGCGCTATCATCATTAGATAAACCAGAACCGTCCGAACTTGATGCTGAGGTAGATCCACCACCCGAAGTATCAGTTGGAATACCAGTCCATTGTTTCTCATGCTGATGATTGAGCTCACGATCTTTTACTCAGATTTCATCTACTATTTCTGAAAGGATGATTTAGTGTGATGAAAATAGACAAAGTCTGAGAAATTAGAAAAATAATCGTTAGAATTTAATGGAATATCATTTTGTAGCTTCTCTACTTTTAGATTGTAGATACCTGGACGGTATCTATATACCTAATTGAAATCTTTGGAAATTAAGAACGTGATATCAGAAGAATTAATTGCTGCAAAAGTGCTACTTTTTGGAATTTAATTGTTCGTCGGGCATCTGTGAATTATTTCTAGTTATAGAACCAAGATTGTATATTCCGAAGATTGATTTAATGAAGAAATACGAGCAATTCTTTTATATTCTCTTGTAAAAATTTGAAAACGATAGATTTTATGTCTGCTTGATACCTTTGAAGAACAGGTAGTTGATATTTCTTGTGGCTTCCTCAGATGATTTTGAAATAAAATTTCAGTGCAATCGAAGCGCTTGAAACATTTAAACCTTATGTGATGCTCATTTTGTTAAGTAGGCGATGCGAGTACATATACTTCTAGCCATGTTTTACTTTCCCTTTAAATTGCGTTGCAAGGCTTTACAATTGTTCGATAAATTTGTTGACAAATTTATCATTAGATGTTTCAAGATTAATCGAAATCAATATTTTTGGATACAAATAGAATAAATTAGCGGCTTGATTCTTTTCTTTATTGTGAGATCGGTGCATAAACAAGCTAAGGTTTAAGTTACTTGGCTACCAAGATCTACTTGATACTTTGTAGGTTAGTTTTTAAATGAAGTATAAGTGATCATCTTATAATACTTGCCGTCTTTAATGTTGGTCCAGTGCATTTAATTTCCTCAGACGTTAAATTTGCAGGCTGAAAAATTAAAATATTGCTTTGTAAGATTTTTTTGAAATAAATAGGAGAGTTTTGTAGGACTAATTATTTACAGAAAGAGCAATTTTCCCGGCGATTAGGAAGTGGTTGAAGGATCTTTTTAGATCAGCAAAAGGCTGAGATATCACAAAAACAAAACTATTATAGTAGCTGTCATCGGCTTGAGTATTAAAGAACTGAAATACCCAACAAAGAAAAATTAATGCCAGAAGTTCAAAACGACTATATTAATAACCTTCCTCTACAACAAAACTTGTATGGCAAACATACTAGTTTCAATGCCACCGCTGTGTTGAACAAGTCTGTGAGCAAGGAACAAATATCACTGGCTCTTAAATCCGTTATACAAAATCACCCTATATTGGGATATCATCTTTATAGAAAGTTTGGAAAGAACCTTGAAGACGATAAACAGTTTGGATTCAAGAATTGGTATCATAAACCAATTCCAGTCTTGAAGGAAAATGACCTAGTCGAGTATAGATACCAAGAACATGCCTGGAATGAAAAGAACCACGAGGAGTTAAATGAAATGCGTTTTGAGTTAGATAATGAAAAACCATTCTGGAAATTTATTGTCACCGAAGCCGACAAAAAACAAAGACTCTCCTTTATAACCGATCATACGTTACTTGATGGTAACGTTACTGTATCTTTCTTTGATGAATTAGTAAAAGAATTGGCTGCATTGAAAGGTGATGAAAAATATCAAGAAACTCTATTCACTTCGGATACACTTCATGATACTCCACATTTTACCAGATATTACTGTGATGTGTATACTCGCAGCTTGTTGAATAAAGTCAAAAAGTATCTAAGTGGGAAGTGGCTGCAAGTTCTTGCCGTATTTAACAAGATAAAAGGGTATTTTGTCAAACCTCAATCACCTCCACCACCATTACCATTTTTCAGTTACACTCTTGAGGGTGATAAGGAACACTTTAAAATCGTTAATTTATCAAGTTCCGAGTTATCTTTTGTTTTGTCAACTTTAAAGTCTAAAGACCAAAAATTGACATCCTTTATTCATGCAAAGTTACATGATACAATTAAAAATGTGTTCTGTGATGCTTTGCAAATTAAAGATACCAGATTTCTCCATGTGACTCTTTGCAACCATCGTCGTAACTATAAACACCTTGAAAAAGAATTGAAATTCAACTTTGCTACCGGTCCTATAGTTACAATTCAAGACCAAAAGTTGTCTTTTGAAGAGGTACATCAAAACACCTCTAAGTCTATCCAGAAAAATTTGAATGATCCTGAAAATTATCTCAAAATGAATGAATTTAAAGTTCAAGAAACTAACGATGGCCTCAAAGCAACAGTTTCAATATCTAATGTTCTTGAAGCTAATATCAGACATGGTGAATTTGTTGTTGAAGATTTGGTGTTTTCCATCGGTGTTTCGGAGTCATTTTATTTTGGATGTTCGATTGTGTCTACTCCTACTAGTGGGTTGAACATCTGCTTTTCTATTAATCTGAGCTTATGTGAACAGGTTGATAATGAAAACAATAATTTAGTTGAAAAGTTTACGAAAGAACTTAAATCTAGCATATTGAATTATAAATAGACCACTTATGAATTGATAAAAAATGGTATACTGTACGTACTGAAAATATTTAACAAAAGCGATATTTTTTTACTGTTTGAACGGTTGTCTTAAAAAGGGCATACTATAGCTAATCTCGAACTACTACTTTAAAGAAAAAAATTATTGTATTGACGATTTTAATGAAATATTGTAACAGACATGATTAGTATAGTATACATAAAGATCAAAGGGATTCGTAAAATCATACTGAAAAATTATTCAATATTAAGAATCACTGTAAGCGTGTTAAGTATTTCACGTGGTAAATACCTTAGTTGTTAATAGGTAAGTGGAGAAGACATTCGATTCGCGCTTTAGTAAGAACTTTAATGATCATGAAGATGACTTATTTTAGATATTTAGTGGGGTATTTATACTTCGATTAATTGTAGATGGGAAAGTCTTCTCAAGAGGCATTAGAAATTATATCTGCAATATAAGCTGAGTGAAGTATGCAAAAATATATTTCCACTTGATTGGGCCAAAACTTCCAAATTTAGGCAAAACAACTCTAATGGACTGAATTTTGGAATCTAATGTATTCTTAACAACGTTAATACCCCACCATTCAGTTATGTTAGCTTGGGTCAAAGAAATGGTTAAGGAAACAATTAAAATACCCCAAGCCAACCCGACATCTAAACCAGCGGAAAGAGAGTAGTTGTACTTAAACCACCAGTTGTATCATTCCGTTTTGATAAAGTAAATCAATCCTAAACCAAAAATACAATATGGTGCGTATGTGTATGGTGAAGCTGGTGGAATATAACCCGTACTGGAGAAAAACAATGGCCAATGCAACCATCTAATCTTCGAGTTTGGCCACTTCTTCAAATGGCCCAGGAAAAGATGGGCAAAGCAGTACCAATCACGAAAAGGTACATAAGACCATTGTAAATTGTTCCAGAAGAGAATATTCTCTTTGGGCCAATAACACCCCAAATTACGAAGTATTGAAAAAGACAAGACCTCCTTTACAAGTGTATGCACGAGGATAATGAGGATCACATAAATCTGGAATACCAGTGTAACTTCATCTTAAAACTGCAACTTGAGCAATAGAACCCCACATAGTTGCAATGAACTGACCAGTGAACATCAATCTAGGAGGAACTTTCATGTAATGACCTTGCTTCATGTCAGAAGCAAAGGGAACTGCTTGAGCATTAGTAATGATGTCCAAAAGTCTTAAAGGACATCATAGCAATGGGTCTACCAGGAAGCATGTACCCGACAATTGATTTAGAGATCACATTAAGATCAATATAAATATTGGTTCTAGACTTAATAATGCCAACAGGGATAAGGAAGATGAGTGCAAACAACAAGGCAATAATGTACGCCCAAACAGGCATTTTAGTTGGCCATGCTCTAATAGTGGCTAAACCCATGGAAAAGAAATAAAAGAAAAATAATACCAAACCACCAGTCAGGAACTTCCTTAAAGTTATTCATTAATCTCATATGAACACCAGGGTTTTCTTTAATCTAAAATTGTTCAATCTTTTCCATGCAAGGGAAATTATTGAACAATTCATTATGAAGGCTGCCATAATTCCTGCAAATGACAACCCATATGTCAATGCGTATGTAGTTGATAAGAATAACGGAGAATAATTCTTGTAAGAGTCTTCTTTGAATGTAAAGGTTTTGTGATCAATAATCCTAGAAATATTGTAAGATTCACTAAATCTATCATAAGCACGAGAACTAAGGATTGGTAAGTATTGCGTAAACCATATGTTCTAAAGTGGATGACAGGAACTACAACCCAGAAAAGGGTAACAATTCACATTGTAACTGTACCTATGGCACTTGCAGGTGGAATTAATGGAGATCAAATGTAACCAGCAATTTGATTCTAATCTAAAGCAATGTTGTTTGGAATCATACCCAAGCTACTTGTTGTGCCAAAAATTTGGTTAATAATAACATTGTCAGGCTTAATCCAAGTAATCCACGAGAAATTCGATAAAGCTGGGAAAATAACACCAGGTAACCAATAGTAAAGGAAACTACATATAAAGAAAATACCAAAGAATGCATGTCTTGATATTTTCCAACCATGAGCCTCGCGATTTTTGTTGATGTGCAAGTTGGATAAAAATGTAGCTGTAACCAAGTTGGATGGCCAACTTGCAGAGGATGGGTATAGAAGGACTCGTCTAGCCAAACCACCGAAATCGAGACCAATACATTGAGTAGATAATGCAGCCAAGATGTGATGTCAAATCCCCAACCAAAATCTTTATTTTGTAAAATTCGTTCAAAGAAAGCAGATATCAGTAATATTGGCGTTAACTCCACCATATGAGACGTTTCCCATTGCGATTATCATAGTGTATTCCATAATATTGAAAGGTCCAGGGTTCAACGGAAGACTAAGGATATTAATTTTGGCATTCATAAACCCCAAGCAACACCGACTGGAAAACAGATATTAGAACCAACAAGGATATTCATATTGAAAATAGGAGAATAGAAAGAAAATACCATATTCATAGCGCTACTAATAGTGGTCATTGCCATTCCAAGAACCCACATTCTGATAGTAGTTATAGCATCAGTGGAAGGAATAGAAGTTCTAACTTCTGGTTCAGGAGCGTCATCTTCAACAATAATAGTAGAATATCCATCATCTATCAACTTGGCATCAAGTTGAGACGTAACTGGGTCAAACTCAGCAGATTTTGAAGGATATAAACGAAGAGGAATCTTTTTCGATAAAAGATGTTCGATAATAGTCGAATCAATATTGAATTCGTACTGCTTAATTTCTTGATCTCTGAACATTATAATGTGGATATCAAACGAAAAAGATGCCGATTTATACTTTTTGAATTATTCATACGATTAACTATACGGATACCCGAGTATTTTATTATTTTCTTGATTTGCAATCAGAATATAATCACAGATCGCTTACCATAAATGAGTGCAAATTTCAATCATAGTCTAAAACATCGTTTAAGAAAACTGAATTGTTGTATGAATTTTGAAACTATGACTACGGATTAACGTATCCTCCAATCTATCAGTAACGTGCGAAATTCTTATTATTCTATCTTAAACATGTATTTTAGCTGTCTATACTCTGGTAACTATATTTAATTTTAAAAAGTCTATGATGCCGTTCGTTCTGAATATTGTATCAACTCCGCTAAACATGATGGTGCCGTGTTAGGTGGATATCATATCAACTTTATGAAGTTGATGATCTCCGATTCTCCAAGTACGGTATCAACTCCAATAAAATTGATGGCTCCGTACTTTCTAGGTACGGTACCAACTTTAATAATTGGTAAAACCATGATTTTTTGATACAAAATTAGGTCAGGTAATAAATTTGAAGACAGATATTCTGTTCAACGATCCTTTAGTATACTATCATGTACTTACTATTTACCATTTAATAAATTGACAAGTCATTAGTTTTATTGGGAAAGAGTTCAGGTTTTGTTACGCACTTAGAATTGAAACTGTAGAGTTTTACAGACGTTTTTAAATTGGATAATATTTCTTACGTGAATTCATATTTTGTGCTTTGGAACATGTTCCAAATTTTTGCGGCTTTCCGGATTAAAACAGGTAGTCCCCAAAGGTACACTTTACGTAAGTTTTGTGTTATATAAGGCCACAATGTACTAACAAAGATTACTGTTATTCAATGAGAACTGTGTTGACTTTCTTAATTCTTTGATTTGATTATTAATGGGCCGAATTTCTAAGTAATTTATTGTTTATTTAAACTCTTCGCCAAGAAGAATAGCAATGCTTTTATAAACTAAATATGAGAAGGAGGTAATAAAAATTTGAGATATTAGTACTTGAAATGAATGTTTGGAAGTTTATTTTGTAGCTCCATCAGTTACATTAGTTTCACATTTAGTTTAAATTTGAATTTAAAACATATATCAAGAGTATTTGCAACATCATTTATAGTAAGGAAGTATGCTTACACGGCTGTTACTTACAGAAAGGTTGTTAAGTTTCGACTTCGTTGATTTCTATTCAGCAAGAAATAAGTAATTTTCGCTTGTTTATATCTCATTCGAGATGTATACTTCTCAATAGAACTGCTTTTATCATACAACCAAATCTATTAGTGGCATTCAGTCTGACATATAGGTAGTAGTAAGTTTACCAGCTAACCAATCTCGTTGGGGCTCTCTGACCACTGCAATTGGCTTGAACGTGAGCGTGGGCTGACGGCAGGAAGACCTGTAACCTGAACAAACATATTAATGTAAATGAGTTAAAACTATTGATTAAAAAAGGAAACATCTGTAATATTTTATTAATCATGTGAAGGATTAGCTTCCTTGAATACTGAAATTGGTCATATTTGTTAGGAACTTAATGTTTATTTCAGCTTATCTATGTAAGTTTCAGAGAAGAAGATAGCAGTCAATAAAATTTATTGCGGTCTGTATCACCAGATTACACAGAGGCAGATAATTCCCTGGATCAAATACAAGAAGTCCATTTAGTTTATGAAACTGTAAATAAGTGTATATTAAAAGTCATTTCACTGTAATACCAAGTAATAATAGTGATAACAACTAGCTAAATCCAATACTTCAAAAGTTTCTTTATTTAATTATATATACTATCTTGCTAGAGTAGCTATGCTTAACTGAATAGCAGGCTAGTATTTTAAGGAAATTTGAATTATTCGTTTGTAGGTTTGCCTAAAGCACTTATGGGTAAGCATTATTATTTTGCGACCATTTTTATAAAAACCTAGGTATCTTATGTTTTAGTTATTCTCTTGGGAATAACTGTTATTAGACGCAAGATGTCTTCACTGAATAATCAATTTAAAAAAGAGGTCGTACCCGGATTCGAACTGGGGTTGTTCGGATCAAAACCGAAAGTGATAACCACTACACTATACAACCTTTCTTTGGTTTGTGTGTTGAATAGTTGGCTCAATGAGGTACTGTAGAATACAGACAAAGCTAAAACTCAATTGTATATAGATATAACCATTGGATAAGACCTACTAGTGAACGGAGGCCGGTGCCTCGGTGTATTGATATTTAAGTTAATAAAGGAGAATATCCTATGAGGAGGATATACTAAGGAACAATATACTTAGTAACTCTTATGAGGAATGATAACCTAAACAGCTTTACGTTCTTTGTGTCCTTCCTAAGTCAAGTAATACTTACTTCTAATCTTCTATGAGCTGACGCTCATATCACACCGACCCTCCCAGGCCACGTGACAAGCTCGCGTATCTGAGACAACCTGATGAGGCAACTAAACAGGTTGTCTAACCTAGTTATACAACAGTTTGGTCATGAATAGTTGAGTTAGTGTTGTATTTATAGTCAATATTTCATCATATACGAACTGCTGCTGTTGACATGTTGAGTCCCAACGTAACTTTATATTTATTCGAGGTATATCGGAGTACGACGCGTAGATATCATACTATAGATAACATTTTTATGTCGGGTGTCATATAAATAATAGAGCTTAGGTGTAGTTGAAAGATTATTGTTAGATCTATAATTATGATTATACTTATGTCTCATTGATACGTCGAACTACACTCGATATTTTCGATAGATTCATTGACTCTGACTCTGAAATGACACAGTACCAATAATATTTATATATATTGTGATCTACCGCGTTAGTTAATCATTTAAGTTTTTATATACAAATTCCAATACACCTTATGTTATAAAGCCCTCCGCTAATAGCTCTACACCCAGGAAAACTAGGAGGCGCTGCTACTATTGATACCATGATTAACTATATCTAACAATTATTGTTGTGTACAGGCTAGATAATGGTTTGTACAAATAAATTACTATACATAAGTAGTGTAGCCACTTGTCGTGATTTTACCAGAAAAGGCGATACCTCAACAGGATACTTATACTAAGTTATAGATAGTAGATTAGTATATAGTTAAATAAAGAAGTAATCGTCGATAGTACACTAAGTACTCTAGTTACCGCGCTCTATAATGTAGTAACTTATTTAGTGCTACCACCAAACGCCACTCACAAATCATCACATTTATTAACCAATTGATTATATTAGTATAATCAATTACATCCGAGTCTGGAGAATATAATATCTGTGAGTGAAGGTTTCATAACCCAACCTGGTCACGGAAATAACAGTAGTATGTATTGGTTTAGATAATCTAGTGCTGAATAGCTTAGAATAATTGATTGTAGAGCTTTTGCTGGTATTAGACACATATTTATTGTTCCGTAAACTTTTAAGCATTTGTTGAGTGAATTGCTTCGATTTTCAGTATAAGTGAGGTATTTGAAAAACATGTGCTTTAGAGAGTTATCGACCAATGTACTTTCCCCTTGTCTCTATAACATCTATATCAGCTCTTTGTATTTATTCGCTTCATGCTGCTCTTCTCTTTTCATAAGTTTCCTTATATTTGGACGCAATGTACTGCTTCAAGACTTAAGCTTCACCCAGCAATTTTGGATACTGCTTCTTTTTCTAATATATTTGTAACCAGTCTCAATTTGACAGGTATTTCTCTCAATTTAGTATTCCTGTTTTATGTTGGTAGCTTTGTAGTATTATTAGCTGCTTAATTGTAGCTTATCAATTCCATGAACGGGTCTATTACTTTCCTTTGCTTGATAAAGTAACACTTAAAAGCTGATATGAGGTATTAATAACCTCTAGCCTTTAACATGAAGTAAATGGTAATTTATTCTATCAGTCTATGACACCGTTATATTTAAATACATCGAGGAAACGGTTACACGATATACCACGAAAGAGTTGAAGCGTGATGTTCTTACATTTGAACATTAGTTACTTCACTCGTCAGAGTTACGCTTATCAGAACTGACGTAGGGTTAAGCCTGATCTAAGACATCACAAACTTCAAGTCCTATATGAAACTCATTCTAAGCTTCGGCACCTTCTGCTTCCTTTCCTTTTACAAAAATGTATAATTTGATAATTAACTCCGTTTAGTCCAGTAATAGTGATGGCTGTATATTGGAAGCTTCTAAAAGTTAAAAACCTATTCTTGAAATATAAGCTAGTCAAGCTCTTTTCAAAGTCTTGGAAAAAATTATCAAGGGAATGTGTCAACCATTTTGACTTTTGAGTTAGCTACCAAAATCTGCATAAATTCTCTAATTTCTTTTCGTAGTAAACCAGTTTTCAAACCTCTATATTGTCCCACGAATTCGGTTATTCTTAATATCAGCCACTTACAAGGCAGTTTTTATTATACAAATAGTTTTTGTGCTCTGCGATGTGTCTTTTAGCATATGGAAAAGCCTATCAAAGCCTACAATGAACTATTTTAGCATGGTATCTAATAGTTTTTACTACTTGGTTCGCTTAGTTCAATCTACAATAAATAATTTAAGTTGGTTGAATAAATCTAAATTATATTGCAAGCTCATTAACACATCAACGCAACTATATCACCACGTTAATAGCATTCTTTCTATTATTAATCAGAAGAGTTTTATATTTTTGTTCATATCAGATACATATCTAGATTTTTTCAGCTCTTCCATCCTCAAAAGTGGAATAACCGGCTATTGCCTTCTTAATTACCGAATAACCAGCTTAAACCTTCTTACATTACGATTTCATTATTGTATCAAAAATAAATCTGTTAAGCGTTTGATGAATAATGTAGCTTCATTATACAATGGTATTAGGAAACTTATCAAACACGTTATAAATTAGCTTAGCCACTATAGAGAGTTTTTAATATTTCTCTTACCTAACTATATCAGTCTTGTTGATACTTTTCAGCAGAGATACTAATTTTAGCTTCTTTTGCCACGATTTACCGGAATCCTCGGTGACGGTTACTATCTATCGAGTGGCTTTATATAGGTTTTGACCTTGCATTATTGCTCATCTCTGTCTAAACATCCTTTAGATGCTCTATCCGAGGAAAAGCTGATCTTTTCAGGTCTTAATTATTGGTTTAATTACAGGTAATAGTGATCTACATACACTTTCACCTTCTCTGACTTCAGTGATGTGGGTTATAAGCTCCCAAAGGATAATCTCATCAAACCTAAGGCGTCGATCTAAGCTGACATAGGTGTTATAAGCCTACACTCCTTAACAAAATCTCTTAGAACTTATTAGTATTCTTGTAAAAGTAGGAATATCACCAGTAATGAGTTTGGAATAAATTTCTTGTATGACCACCACAATGCATTCAATTTTTTAGAATATTGCTTTGTGCTAGCAAACGTATAAGCGGATGTGTTGAATTCCATTCCTTGCCAAAATTCCGTTTTCAGTAAAATCCTTTCTCTTGGCACGATGGTTTTTGTGTACTAATGTGTAATGTTGTACTTTTGTGTGAGGTGGATCATTACGATCTGTCAAACACAATATTATCAATAGATAGTAAGTAAATTGGAGATTGTACTAGTTCGAAGAAGCAGTAAATCTTTTAAGAATATTTAAAGCTGACAATTTACCTCAATTGAACAAAGTATCTTCTGTGTATCAATATTCGAATTGTCCCTGGTATGAGTGCAACCAAAGATTTACTGGTCTCCAACGTAGACTTGTCTTATCATGATCAAGGAAGAGAGCCAACTGAACTAGAAATGAAATCTTTGAGACATGTGTCCCAAAGGATTCCTCTCTCATGTTACTTGGTTGGTATTGTTGAATTAGCTGAATGTTTTGCTATGTACGGTATTAGTGTTCCATTTCAAAACTATGCTCAAAATGGTCCTAACGATACACCAAGAGGCATGTTGGGATTGAAACAACAGGGAGCGACTGCCTTATCCTACTTCTTCTTATTCTGGGCCTATTTTACTCCTATTATTGGTGCATTGGTGGCTGATTCCTACTTGGGGCAATACAATACTATATTTGCCTCGGCTATTCTCTATATTATCGGTATGTTGATTTTACTCATCACTTCCCTTCCTAGTATTACATCACATACAACGGCATTGGCTGGTTATATTGTTGCACTTATTGTTATTGGTCTTTCATCAGGTGGAATCAAATCAAATGTGGCTCCATTAATTGCTGAACAAATACCTAAAACTAGACCAACTATTAAGGTATTGAAGTCTGGCGAAAGAGTTATTGAAGATCCAGCTATAACAGTTCAAACCATTTTCATGTTGTTCTACTTCATGATTAACATCGGCGCACTTTCAGTTGTTGCAACGACTGAATTAGAACTCCATGTTGGCTTCTGGGCAGCCTTCTTATTGCCATTGTGTTTCTTTTTCATTGCCATTATTGCTTTGGTTATTGGTAGAAAGAGATATGTTAGAACCCCAGTGGGAGATAAAGTTATTGGCCGAAGTTTCAAGTGTACGTGGATCGGTATTAAAAACAATTTCAACATGGATTTTGCTAAGCCATCCTTGCATCCAGTCCAAAATTATCCTTGGACCGATCACTTTGTTGAAGAAGTTAAAAGAGCTTTATTGGCTTGCAAAGTTTTATTATTTTACCCAATTTATTGGATTGTGTATGATCAGATGTTCAACAACTTTATCTCTCAAGCCGGGCAGATGGAATTACATGGAGCTCCTAACGATGTTTTACTTATTATTGACACACTTGCAATTTTATTGGTCATTCCTTTGTGCGAGAAATTGGTTTATCCATTTATTAGAAGGTTCACTCCATTTAGACCAATAACAAAAATATTCTTCGGTTTTATGTTTGCTGCAAGTTCCATGGTTTATGCTGCGGTTTTGCAACACTATATTTATAAAGCAGGACCATGTTTTGACGCTCCACGTGCTTGTCCAGGATACGAGGGTGTTCCAAACCATATACACATTGCCCTTCAGGTCCCAGCTTACTTCTTAATTGCTGTTTCTGAGGTCCTCGCCTCTATTACAGGTATTGAATATGCATACACCAAAGCGCCTGCTAGCATGAAGTCATTCATGATGTCACTTTACTTATTCACTAATGCATTTGGTTCAGCTTTTGCTATAGCTTTGACACCGACTGCCCAAGACCCCAAATTGGTTTGGAATTATACTGGGTTAGCAGCTTCCTGCTTTTTAGCCGGTGTTGCATTTTGGTTCACTTTCAAACACTATAATGACAAAGAAGATGAAATGAACAAGTTACACTATGATGTGGCTGAAAAACTGTTAAAAACTTCTTCGAATGATGTTTCCGCTTAAAATTCTTAAGCAGATGTAATTCATAAATAATCTGTTTATCAATATTAAATAAATATATTACTGGATAATAATGAAAAGTATGTTTAAAAGACTGTTGGTAATTTCAAAACTTCTCAAATAAGAAACTCAGCATAGCAGGTACTTATGGTAATGTATCAATTCATAATCATAAATATACTTCTACTCCCAAGCGTATTTGTTTTGCTTCTTCAGAATAAAATCGTTTTAATATTACAAGCGTTACTATGATATCAAGTGAACTAACCATATCTTGGATTCGGAGTACATATTCTATTTATCAAATATCTATGTAATCAAATGTTCACTATTGCTGGTTCAGGATCTGAACACTGGTCTCCTCCGGTACCAGGTTAGAAATGGTAGAGTATCCATTTACCACAAAATTGACTAGTTGTTCAATGTTGAACTATGAGCATCATGGAATAATTATGTAATATATTACTATATAATGTCCTCAAGTGTTGATTGGTGTGTGATGGTAGCGCTAGATACGTTACTATGATATGGATTGCGTTGACTAGAATTAAGATACGATGTATACTTAGACAATTACTTATTTATTTAACTATATACTCATCTTCTATTTGTAACTGTGGTATATATCCCAATAAAATATTGTTTAGCAACCCACCAAACCTAAAATAGCCTTCCACTGCCTTATCTTCTGTGTTGACGTATCTTGATTTTCGGTAAAGTCACAACACGTGGCTACATAGTTAATATAGTAATGTACTTGTATAAACCACTATATAGCTTGTAGACAACGCTTTATTTTCTCCTACGCCCCCGCACCTCTATATATATGGCATCCGACATGAGAATGTCGTCTGTGGTATGATCCTTACACATCATACTCAGATATGACAGCACGATAGCATCATGTCACGTTACGTTTAGTATCAACTTGTCAACATTTCTTACTTCCCGATTTTCGGACTTATAGCTCATTTAAGTAAAAGAGAAAATCTCACGTTTGTGGTAACATTTACGAAGACCTCTGAGTGCACAATCTTCACATTCTCGAGCTGAAATTTTGTTTTGGTGGATTGAAACAACTGAACATTTTAGGGTGTAACTTTTTACTAGTTAAAACAAAACTCAACAAAATGAATTGCTAGGTATTCTACATGGTTATAATAATTTGTTAAGTATAATGATCTTTTACATTTGGCACCATAATTACAAAGCAGATTCAAATTACAATAAATATAAGTTCCCAGTGTAGGTTTTATAGAGCAGACTAATCAATTGAAAGTAAAATATTGTATATGGAGCCACGTTAAAAGCAACTAAATGTACATTTTCTGCTTTGAAGATTCATTTGGCATAATTAAACAATTCAATCTCCTGAGATACTGCATTAAAATTAATTTATCAGACTACAAAATTTTCGTAATCCGTAAATATTCTTGAAATGAAGAACAAAAAAAAAAAAAAAATAGAAATCAATTGATTATTAAAAATTAAATTTGTTTGAAAATTTATGTTTTTTTAAAAAAATGATTTTCTAATAACCTGTTAGGGACAAGAGGTACTAATACCTTATGTTAGCTTCCCTCGGTGATAATGGGATGTGGCGGTCAAGATAAGAGCCGTAACTCGCACGGCAAAAGGATTGCATCTGAAGTGAAATTGCAAGTTACTAGATAAGAGGAAGTAAACGGAAGATTCGGAACTAGAAAGTATATAAAGAGCTGAATTAGGTTAGCAAAGAACAAGGGAAAAGCTACTACTAACCGTTTAACTAAATACACAACGTGTTCCACACATAAAAACCCACTTACACTAAAAAAATCTAAGCTTAGTAACACAACTAATGCCTAACAAAACCAAGTATACTTTAACAAATGACATTTTACTCTGTTAAAATTTACATGTGTTGTACTTACATAATAAGGGCATTTTTATGTGGGAGGGTTAGCTTAGGGGTATTGGAGGTACTACTATAAATAATTATATCTACATAACTTGTCTAATTACAAGTTATTGGCCTAATAATTCAGTACTAGGATACTACTCGTTACCTTGCAACTCTCTAATTCCCATAGAGAACTCAGTACTACAATAAACTCACGATGTAACCATTTTTCTATTGACTATAAACTTCTTACTAACTAGGACTCTCGGTTCTTATCAGAAATATTTAATGTCATAAACAGTCTTACTGTTAGGCATTAGTTATGCAACTTAGCCTAGGTTGTTTTAGTGTGAGTGGGTTTGCAATTGTGGAACACGTTATGTATTAGTTAAAGCGCTTAGTGCTAGCTTTTCTCTTGTTCTTTGCTAACCTATTTCAGCTCTTTATATATTTCTTGCTCCAAAACTTATCTCTTATCTGGTAACTTGCAATTCCACTTGGATGCAATGATGTAGTCCGAGCCTTTAATTTCAAGACGGCTGTTTCGGATACAGCCTTTCATGACTCGATTGCCCTGTAGCCAGTCTCCTGTCTCGATTGAGAATTACCGTTTCATCTTCTTAGTATCAACGTCAACTAGCCAAGTGATTAGTCCTATGCAGTTCAATATAAGGCTCTTATCTTGGCGCATCCTCCTATCGTAACCCGGGGAAGCTGAATAAGGTATTAGTACCTCTTGTCCATAACACTTACTAGGTTTAATCGCGTTAACAACAGGATTTAGCCAATAAATATCAATGTTTCATTACTAATGATATGAAATAAATTTAAGTTTGAATTGGTTTAAATAGTCAATTTGCTTTGGTTGCAATGGTTGGAAAACACCTTTTAGTAACTCATACTAATAGTGCCTAGTGACTCTTGAGTATAGTTCTTCAAATCCTAAATATGGTTCTATCTAAAATTATATATCTCCTTAACTCTAAGTACACCACGTACGTAACAAGGAGACCCTTATTACTTTATTCTGTAGTGTTGACAAAACTAACAGTTTCACCTTAAAGTTAAACGTAGTCTTGGTTGAAGTAATGTTAGATAATATAAGGTATCAATCACGTTAAATTCCAAAAATAAAGCTACGATTAAATCTGCCATTGAATATAGTATTTTAGTTTCGTTTTGAAGGAGAAACTATTCTTAAAAAATGAATCTTTTAGGGACTCGAGGTAAGCTTTTTATCAGTTTACAATAGTTTAACTTCTTAATGAGGTCAAACTTGCCATCGATCAAGTATCTGGTCTATAATTTCACATCAGACTTTAGAATTTAACAAATATTAAAGTACCTGAACGCATAAAACCATTTTAGTCTCAGAATTTTCATAGTCAACAAGAATATTGAAGGAAATACAGTAAACGAAGACTCTTTAGATTATAAAAATATAAATGTGGAAGAATTTCGCACACTTGAAGGTTCGTATTTGAAACATTATCCGTCTATTACATATGCTTAAAGGATTTTATAGGAACAGGCAGGCTTTTTTTACGGTAAACTTCAATAAGCTTAAAATTGTATCCTAATATGATCTCAATATAAGCCAAAACAACTTTTATCTTTTATATATTGAAATCAGTAATTGAATTATTATTCTTTACTTGTGGTGGTAAAGGTCAATTTTATTTGAATGAATTGGTGTATTTGACCAATTTAGGTTGACACCTTTATTCCGCGTCTTTGTTTTTTCTTCGGAAATTATGATTTTCAACATCATGCCGCATTTCTACGGTGACGGACCGAAATTAAATGATAACGAATCTAGTTGATCATGTGCAGTCGCATCGCACGGCATGTTTATGATAAGCTGTCGTGATCGTAACCATGTTTGTTTTATTGATTAAAATAGTTAGATAACAATTTGATACAAATAGAACATGCTCTATAAAGTATTCATACCTGCTTTTATTGTATACCTCTTTCTGCCAACAGTTGTTTATATAAAATATACATAAAAACTAGAGCTTCTGTCTATGCAAAACAAAACAATAGTGCATGAATTCGATAAACTATTACAATATGCATTAGAATGCCTAGTTGGTACAGCAAGCGCGAGCATGAACTTTGAAAAACACTCTATAATACACATTTTTTTGGATAATAAAAGAATTTGCTGATATTATAACAGCGGTTTTGATAATTTCGAATTTGTAAGTTAATTAATCAATCAATCAAATAAAAGCTGAGGCATATTGATAAGGCTAAGTTGACCAATAACATGCCTTATAAGTCCATGTAGTGGACGGCTGCAAACAAGCCATATTTCTATACAGGAAAGCAAGGACCATATTTCACCTGGAATTGGCCAATTTGAGAAAGCCACATAAATTTCGGAGAACGATATTTAAACAGCGGAAAAATATCTTTCCGACTGCCCTAAGAAACTAAGAAAGGCGTCTGAATACATTATAATTTGTTTCCAAAGCCACGGAAGACAAATAATTAAAGAAGGGAAATTTAGAGATAAACCGTATAAATTATTAATTGGTCTTCACTTACTGACCTTATTATTCTATAGATTCGTCAATTTAGCTATACTACAAGTTAATGTTAGTATCGTAAGGTTGTTACTAAAGTTGCATACTAGGATAGCAAGTCCATCTATGAGTTTTCAAAATTCTTGTATGTAGATATTCGTGAAGTAACTCCTCGCTTGTACGAAATTTATACTTTCATAACCACATGCATATAAAGTGCTGTCAAAATATTGAAAAATAGTATCATGAATAGAGAAAAGAATTTAGAACCTATAGTCAGTTTGCAACATCTTAGAAGCGTTACCAGCAGACATGAAGTTGAAGCTCATGAATTAGATCTCAAGTCGATAACATCGCACCGTATTGGGGTTGATAACGTTGGAAGTGATTTAACATCATCTCAGAAGTATGTGATTTTACGTAGATTAAATTTTGACAAGTTGGAGGATTTAAATGATCTACCACCAACTGCTACATTTATGATTGAAAAGATAGATACATTAGAAATAGCAGAGGCTGTTGAAGTTTTAAAGGAAACTCTCGTTGAGCACAACAACGATCAGAACTTTGAAGTAGAAGTGTTTGAATTGATTGAAAAGTTGGTTGAAATGGCACCAGCTGAGTATATCGATACTTCAATGAAAAATAAACTAGCACAGACTATTTTCAATGAAAAGGAAGAACCAGTTTACAAGGCAGAATCGATATCAGAAGATTCTGATATAGAAAATAAAAACAAAGGTGACGATAAACAATACTTAGAAGTGACTGATTGGAAATTGCAAACTAAGCTTGAAGCTGGTATTATTGCCTATTGGTCACCTTACAAAGAAGTCCGTTCAGTCACTGAACCCTTTGATGATCCTGAAATCCCATGTGAAACTTTAAGAATGTACTTTATAGCGATGTGTTGGGCTGCTCTTTCTACTTTTGTTAATCAATTCTTCTCGGAAAGAAAACCAAATATTTCGTTAAACACTTCAGTTATTCAGGTTTTGATGTATCCATGTGGTTTATTTTTTGCAGCTTTTATTCCAAGATGGAGATTTACTATCTGGAAATACACTATTGATACCAATCCAGGTCCATGGTCGAGTAAAGAGCAAATGTTGGCAACTTTATTTGCATCTGCAGCTCAAGTTCCGTATGTTTCCTCTAACATTCACATTCAAAAATTGAAAGTATTTTACAACAACACATGGGTGACAGATGGATACTGTATTTTATTGATTTTATCAACAAACCTTTTGGGATTTGGATTAGCTGGTATAATTAGAAAGTTTTCGGTCTATCCAGTTGTGGCCATGTGGCCGACTACTATGCCATCACTTGCACTTAACAGAGCTTTGACCATTCCAGAAAAGAAGGAGGTGATTAATGGGTGGTCAATTTCTAAGTACAGGTTTTTCATAGTTTGCTTTGTTGGGGCATTTGTCTATTTCTGGTTCCCAGATTATATATTCACAGCTTTATCCACATTCAACTGGATGACTTGGATTCAACCTGATAATCTTAATTTAGTTAATATAACTGGGACTAATAGTGGTTTAGGATTGAATCCTATAACTACATTTGATTGGAATATGATTTTATATTCTTCACCTTTGTCTATCCCTTTCTACAACACTGTTCAAAACTATATTGGTTTGACAATTGGGTTCTTTTGTATTGTTGGTGTATGGTATTCAAACTACAAGTGGACAAGGTACCTTCCAATCAACAGCAATACACTTTACACAAATCAAGGTTTTGATTACGATATATCCCAAGTCGTTAATGAAAAGAGTCAATTCGATGAAGAAAAATATAAAAGTTATGGTCCACCATTTTATTCAGCAGCTAACTTAGTCACATATGGTGCATTTTTTGCACTTTATCCTTTTAGTTTTGTTTACGAGACAACTATGCAATGGAAGCAATTAAAGAAAGCCTTTTCACAAATATATAAGTCATTGAAGAATTTTAAAGGATCTACTTATGATGGCTTTAATGATCCTCAATCAAGAATGATGGCTCGTTATCCTGAAGTTCCTGAGTGGGTTTTTATTAGTGTTTTACTTATTTCGATCGTATTTGCTATTCTTTGTGTCAAGATATACCCTGCTGAGACTCCTGTCTGGGGTATCTTTTTTGCATTAGGTATGAATGCAATCTTCATAGTACCTATCACACTTATCACTGCTACTACAGGATTCAGTTATGCTCTTAATGTGCTAATTGAATTAATTGTTGGTTATGCCATTCCAGGAAATGGTTTAGCATTAGCAACAATTAAAGCATATGGAACAAATATAGATATCCAAGCTGACAATTATATTACTGCTCAAAAACAGGCACATTATATCAAAATACCTCCAAGAGCGTTGTTCCGTAGTCAAATGCTTTCAACGATTATTTCAAGTTTTGTCGCATTTGGCGTTATAAACTTTCAGATTAGAACTATCAAAGATTACTGCACTGCAGACCAACCACAGAAATTTTCATGTCCAGATACAACTACTTTTTATACTGCTTCTGTTATTTGGGGTGTTATTGGACCAAAAAAAGTGTTTGGTGGACTTTATCCAATATTGAAATGGTGTTTCTTAATTGGTGCAGTTGCTGCCTTCATTTGTGTTGCAATTAAATGGTACGCTCCTAAGAAGTATGTTAGAAGTTTCCAGCCGACTATTATTATTGGTGGAATGTTGAACTATGCTCCTTACAACTTTGCTTATTATACACCTGGTTTGTACATTTCAGCTTTTTCCATGTACTATTTGAGAAAATATTACTCTGCGTTCTGGCAAAAGTACAATTATATTTTTGCTGCTGGTATTCCTGCTGGAATTGCATTCAGTTCGATTATTATTTTCTTCTCAGTTCAGTACCATGAAAGGGATATTAATTGGTGGGGTAATGAAGTACCGTATAAAGGTTACGAAGGTCTTGAAGGGGGTGGTTTGAACGCTACCTTAGAAGCTCCTGATGGTTACTTCGGACCTAGAATTGGACACTTCCCTTAACATTTTATTCTGTTCAATTATTGATATTTTATGTTATTCTTATGTTTTATTTACAAGTGTAGGTTTGTTACTATTGCGGTATGGATCTTTAGAGGTTTGTTACTATTGCGGTATGGATCTTTAGAGGTTTGTTACTATTGCGGTATGGATCTTTAGAGGTT
>JAKTTX010000037.1:0-34999 GCA_030560575.1 Kodamaea fungicola | reverse complement strand
AAATGATTAAAAAAGTTCTTGGGAATGGCCGCTATTTATGATGAATATGGCATATATCATGCTATTAACTAGCATAACAAGTTATGCTGTGTGAGTGGAAAATCGTAGCAAAATATGCTAGGTGAGAAAAAAAGTGGAAATAATAGTAAAAGCCACAAGTTTGGAGGTCAAGATTAGCATTTTCTTTGTTTCTAGTCATCAAAGTCTGTCGAATCACTGGGACAGCTCTCGGGTAATCTTGAGCTAGATCGTCTTTAGTGATACTTGCCTTTAGAACTGGAATAGCTGGATCACGCATAGAACGGTTGCTTTAGTTAGATCCATATGGAAATGGGAATAACAAGATGCTCTGTTAGATGGCGCTTAACAAGATTTTGGAGTGCGCCTGAATTTTTGCAGCCATCTTTATGTTCGTTTTAAGAACAAAGATGAAAACGGTAACCAGGAAACCGATCTGATTACTACGTCCAGCCTAGCTAGAACTGCACCAGACCTCTTAAGGGAGTACCTTGTTAAGTATAAGCTTCCCAAAGCATTACTGACACTTGAGAACATAGTTAAGCAGACTAAAAGGTAGAGGGGATGTGAGGGAAACTAGGTTACTAATACCTTTTATCAGCTTGTTTCTTATCATACATAAAAAGTATAAATTATGTTTGCCCTTCGGTCTTTAGCAACCCGTAACTTGCTTGCTAAAGTATCAGGTATCTGACAATTTCCACCCTGATCTTTAGAGATCAGGATTCTTATCGGAAAACTATAAATACCTGACTAAATATTCTAAATAAATTATCGAAATACAACTTTTAGATCACCATCTAAAGCGATTTGTATACATTCACCACTTACCTATTAAACAACTAAGCTATTTACCACAACAAAAGTATGGCAATTATAAACTTTATCTTAACCTTTGGGATGCGGTGTGCACTGCTGCGAAATGCAACGTTTTGAATCCACAAGTCTGTGCAGATGAAGCTTTCTTGATTTATATTTCTTTAAACGTTTGTTTCTTACACTATTACAAGATTATATTATTGTACTTTAGAGTGTAATTGAGATTCAATTCCACTGTAGTAGCAAGTGAGAAGTATATTTCTCGAACTTAAATTCTTTTCTATTCTTGTGAAATTGAATTAATTTACATAAACACCAAATTTAGTCAAAATTTCAGAAAAAGCATCCTTTACATAACAATTGGTCCTTTGCTGCGTAATTTAAACAGTGAATAAAATCCAAACTTAGGACAATGTATACTTCAAGTCTGCTCAATATTGTTAAGAATAACAAAAAGCAAACACACAAAATTACAGAGATGTTAAGCATTTGTTGTGTAATTAGCTTAGATTCTTTTAGTGTAAGTGGGTTTTTAGGTGTGGAACACGTTGCGCATTAGAAAAGCAACTAGTAGGAGTTTTGCCCTTGTTCTATACCATTCTATATCAAATCTTTATATGCTTTCTTGCTCCAAAACCTTGTTTCTAATTTGGTGATTTGCACTCCCGTTGCGGGTGCAATAATTTAGTCCAACGCTCTTATTTCATCGTCTTAGACAAATAGCCAAGTAATTAGCTCTCAATATCATACGATAAGAGGCTACTGTCTTGGCAACTGTCTCCTATAATAACCGAAGGAAGCTGACATAAGGTATTAGTACCTCTGGTCCCTAACAAGAGAAGCTTTTTTCTTTCGTCTTTAGACCCAAATTAATGTGAACTATCAGGTCGAACAAAAACGTAAAATAAATCAAAAATATGCTCCATGGCAGGTTCGAACTGTCGACCTTCAGATTACTAATCCTACTTTATATGAGACTGACGCTCTACCGACTGAGCTAATGAAGCTAGTTATGCACCGATGTTGTATAAAATCGTCCTTCCTAGTGAGACTCCCCCTAAGACTCTCACAAAAGGAGGTATCGGCTGCAACCTCCTTTGTCCTACAAGGGTATCCTTGACGATTCCTCAAATGTGTTAATTTGAGGCCGCATTGGAAAATGTGTTAATCCCCAGATGCAGGCGCATATAGACTATATAAAGACCTAGGTTATCTAGCTAGAAGAACTAGAAGTTCTTACCTATCGAATCCCCTAGATAATCAGACCTTAGATATCAAATACATAAGGACTAGGAGATTGGTCCATATCTGCTGTAAAGAGCTACACCTCAATTGATACTGCTATCAATTGACCCTACTGGATTATATCCCAGACCTCTCCGGAACCCAGCCTATTCTCGCTAAGTCAGCAGAATCGGCCATTATATACAACAACCGAAAAAGATATGTTCCCGTTAAGTACAATTTGAATACAATAAACTTATTGAAACGAAAGAATTTGCTAGATATATTTAATCCTGATATCGGCAGTATTAGCGTTTCCGAGTTGTTCTTGGTGAAGGGCTATTAGCGGAAGATCTTATATCGTAATGTGAATTCGAATTTTTATATAAAAACTTAAAAAATTGACTAACGCGGCAGGTCTGAACTTATATGAGTACTATCGGTATTGTGTCAGTTCAGAATCAGAGTCATTGAATCTTCCGAAATGTCCAGCGTAGCTCGACGTAGAAAAAGAAAAATAAGTATAACCGAAATTAAAGATCTAACAGACTCCTTTTATGTAACATGTGTGCGTATTTTATATGAATTAGGCTGAAACAAGAAAATGATAGACAGGTATTTGTTTATTATTACCGGATATAAAGGTAATACAAAGGTTATGTATATCTATGCAATATAAGAATTATTTAAGCTGATGGTTGCGAAGCTTTTAGATACAATCTGAATAGATAATTCTACATACTAAAAATATCGCTCACAATATGATCTTTAACATCTCAAAACTAAATTTTGAAAATTCAAATAGAAATTGGCCTCATCACACCATCCTCAGAGTTTCGGTTCAATTTTCCGATTTTCTTTGTTAAGAAACACGACGGCTCACTCTGTATGTTTATTGATTTCCGGCTGCTCAATAAAATCACTGTCAATCACCACTTTGATATGCCTTTCATCCCCTTCCCTATTCAAATACAGACTGACCTGTCCCATTCCAGTAATACCTACAAGTTAAATACAGCACTAACAAGTGATAAGTCCATTTCAGTTGTAAGGAAGATATTAATCAATTGACATACTTGGATGATATCCCAGACCACTCCGGAATCTTGCCTATTCTCACTAAGCTAGCAGAATCGGCTAGTATATACAACACATAATAAATGTCAGGGAAAGAAATCTAATAGAATTGTATTTTTACACTTTGAAAAGTATGTTAGGTAAGATGTCTGATATTGAAGCATTTATAATTGCACACACAATATGAAACTATTTTATATTCACTTTGCACGATATTGTTTCAAATAACAAATCTTTACCATTTAAGCATAGTTGGTAGTGTGAAATGTGGTAATCCATGCAAGATTCTGTGCGAAAAGTGGGTTGTAGGAAATACTTTAACTGGTTAGCTAGCATCAATCAGTATCAATATGTTTTGATTATACCATCTTGTTATTGTAATAGTATAACTGTTACGATAATGGGTTTGTTCGATTTAATCAGCACTGGGTCGAAATAATTGCGACAGGAGTTATATTGTAGATATAACTAGTTTGCTAGATAAAAGCCTTAATTAAATATATAACGAAAATACACTAGCGTATATAGTTGCGAAAACAAGAGTCAATGAATCTACCGAAATTAACACACACATCTTTGTGTCACTATCAGAAACACGAATGTGTTAATTCAATGCAAGGATATATTAGATTCTGCTCGGGTGTGTAAATACTAATCTCCGGTGTGTTAATTGCAAGTTTCCATAAACTGCCTTAAAAGGACGTTGGAATATCATTGTGTTCTCGACATGCTACGGCATTCGTAGTCTACTACTTAAGCTTCGTGTGGTAGTTTGGAATGTGACTATTCATATAAAGTGAATTGCTCTAAAGAATAAAGTAAGAGTATTTTGTCCCTTGGATCACACTGCGCCTTAGGCAATAATCTAACAAGAAGTGAGCATACCCAATTTATTCTTGAAAATTTGGCGAGGGCGCTTGTAAATCACTAAGGTGGATATAATTTTTGTAAATATGGTAGTATTTTGTTATTTACATCATGAAGTATAGTTGTATTAAAGTGCTATTTAATGGTAAAATCAACAAAAATTGACAATATGACACTTGTGAAATGTTATTATCATTCGTTAATTAATGATTCTTCGATATGAATTGCCACATATTTCATAACTAAAAGAAGACTATGCAAAAACTCATGGATGCTTGTTAGGCATGTCGAGAAGACAATACAATCCAAACATCCCTTTCACTGGAAACTTGGGGATTTTTGGAAATTCCACCTCTCCGTGGTAATTACTAATTGAAGTCACAATTAGCCAGTGTAAATGAAGACTCGATCGTCACAACATAAAAGTTTGTATTTCATAAGCAGTGATTTATTGAGTCAAGTTCACACAACTATATAGAAGTAGTGTATTTTTATCATGTTTATCTAATTAAGGCTTTTTGTATCCATATAAGAAAAACTGCTGTCGGTACTATTCGATTCGTGCTACTCCAAATTCGATACATCCTCTTAAAGTTCTGTTAGTACAACCTTATTGTGAATCAACATACAGTAGTTCCGATGCATACTCAATAACCAGAAGCTGAAATATTTATCAACTTCTCTTAGGCCAATACCTAACTGTCAAAATTGGTAGGACTTCAATTCAAATCAACACCAAGATCTGTTTTCTTGTTAAGCCGAATGCTCTATACGATACAATGGGTATTACTATTCAAAAACATTCTCTATGTATCCCATTCCTATCCAAAACCTGTAGGTTGAATTTTAGTCAGAACAATAGCTGTCTCAGTTGATTATATTGAATGCTATCTGATCATTTTTACTATTTAGAGTTTAAGCTATAATTGTTTTACAAATCACACTGTGTTAGAATACTGCCGAAGGAGTAATATATAATACGAGACAAAGTACTTAACTTTGTTCTTTAAGTCAATTCATTTTGTATGAATTACCACATTTCTTACTACCACACGACGATTAAGTAGTATGATACGAATGCCGTAGCATATCGAGAACACGATGATCTTGGAACGTCCTTTTATGGCAGTTTATGGAGTTTTGGAATTAACACATCTAAGTCGTAATTGTAATTTGACGTCATAATTAACACACCGCGGAGATTAGAATTATTTTGTATACTTTTTTGAAGTTTTTGATAGATTTTAAAATCTATTTCCTTGAAATTAATGTTCATTTTGTGGGTAAACATCTAATACATCCCGTGCGATAGAATTAATACATTCCGTTTTTCTGAATATGGCATAAAGATGTGGGTGTTAATATTGATAGATTCATAACTCTTGCTTCCTCAACAATATAAGCTAGTGTATTGTCAGTATATATTTAATCAAGGCCTTTATCTAACAAGCCAGTTATATCTGCAATCTGACTCCTGTCCTGCCGCAAATATACGACTCAGTGCTGATTAAAATCCAACAAGCACCTTATCGTTACAGTTCCACTATTATATCAACTCAATTGTACTTCAAAATACATTACTACGGATTGACGTTAATTAACCAGTTAAAGTGTTACCTACAACTCAATTATTGCTCATACTTTATGATTTCTCAGTGAGGGTTCCCTCAAGTAAGATTTTTGAATTCTAGAAGATCTTCCTGTTCCTGTTGAATTTGGACTTTGAATGGGTTTTGTGAATTCAACTTCTCTGAATTCCTGTTTTATTGGTTATCTGAATATTTCAGGCTTCAATACTTAGAGTTTTGTTATTAAGCATACAACTTTTATATTCGCCAGAGAAGTTTTGTAATTTATCATTCCATTTCACTTTTGTTATTGCTACTTGTTTGCTTAATTTGTTGAGTTTTCATTTTGAATCTTGCTTATTTACTTTATATTGCAAATAAATCAGTCATGTTTGGTAAGAATTTTTTTTTTAATACTGTAGTAATGCCATCGGATGAAACTAATGAAATGGTCCTAAACGTGGTTTTCAGAACGAAAGTAAGTTCGTTGAAAAAGACTAGAGATTTGTTAGGGACTTGAGGTTTGTGATACCTTATGTCAGCTTCAACCTTACGTCAGCTCTGAGTGAACCTGACTATGACGAGGAGAGTAAGAGCGATGAGAACATAGGACACCATTCGTTTGTGGTATATCGTGTAATATTTGCTCTTACAAAGATGGGCGTCATAAATCGATTGAAGAATGTTACCTTTTAGTTTATGGAACCATAAATAAGTTTCGAATAACAGTAAACACTACACAATCAAGTATTACAAGCTATTCAGTAATAGCTTATCTAACCTAATACTTAACAAGATTATTTTTAAACTTATTTTTCATGCTTTATTGAACTTTGTTTCAACGATAATTAGAAATATCACTTTGAAATATAATGTACATGACAAGTAAGCTTCTCACATCAAATACATGCTTGTATATGAGGGGAAAATTATTTAATGATTACGAAATACAATATATTTGTCTTCTAGCACTAATGTGCTGCCAATTTTATTTTCAGTGGTTTTCCTGAATATTTTTATATATTTCTTGAAATTTATGATAAAATATACCAATTTAGTACATTAATTACAATATTAGAAGTATAGGTTTTAAATATTTCCTTGGTGGATATGCTGATTAGTACTTTTCTAAGTGAGGGAACTAAAGATGCTAGAGCCTTATTCATATGTTTCAAGGGAAAAAATGGGTATTCTGTTAAATTTACGCAATCCTGTGATAAATTTATTGATTTAAATTAGTTTGAAGTATGAGCTCATACTTCAATTATTTACATTTGATCTATTCTTAAAGGTTTGAAACTGAAACCTATTCTTTTACTTATCACATTAAACCGATATATATCATGAATATCAATGTGGTTTACAATACTTTTTATATAAGCTTCTTCTGATAAATCTGTTGCGTCTCCTTAATATGTATTAGTACGATAGCAGGATCCCAGAAACGATGATTTTAAATAGGCAGTTCAACTTTTTTCTCAACTAATCATTAGGCTGTTTAATTAATCTGGATCGAGATCATTTAAATGAAAGATGGAGTCAAATAATAGTTTTCAAAATACACTATATTCAAATATTTAAATATTGGAGTACATTTGTTTGAGTAAATATAGTTGATTTCAAGATATAGAATATATATTGACGTTAAAAGTTCTGGAAATGACTAATTCAGCTAAGCGTTTATTGCGTTACTTAAATCATATTCTTAGTTAACCACCCCACAAGTAAAGTCTTCTCGTGATATCTATCTTACCCTACAGATCATCAAAGTCCCCAATTTAACTATGTAACCGTAAATTTTGAACATTTCATAACATGACTTTTTATATATTTGATAAGATTTTTAAATTCTGTAGTACTACATTTATACCATAATATTAAAATACTTGTTCAATACAAAACTAATTTAAACATTTAGTGTTAGAATTGTTTATTCTGGTATCGGTATTAGTATAGTCTCCTAGTTATTTTTGGTGAAAAGCTATTAACGGAAGGTTTTATAACGTAGGTTGCATTGGAACGTATACATAAAAACTGCAAAGACTAACTAACGCGGCAGATCGGAAATTATATAAATACCTTTAGTATTGTATCAGTTCAGAGTTAGAGTCAGTGAAACTATAGAAATGTCGATCCTGGCTTGTTAAAGAAAAGGACATATGTCTCACCTAAAATGTAGGTTTAACACTGAGTCATCAATAGGTAAGAATATTTGCAGAGAAAAATGATACCTCACTTCGAAGTGATCAATTTGGGAACTATAAGTACGTAGTGATCACCCAAGCAAAAGGTACTTTGGCCGAGTTGGTCTAAGGCGCCAGGGTAAGGTCCTGGTCTCTCCGGAGGCGCGAGTTCGAATCTCGCAGGTATCATTTTTGATATCTTAGATCTATTGCTATGTGTACTGTGGGTTTACTTATTTAATTGGAAGGACGAAATATCGATTTTAGTAAAATACGAGCTAAGCAATTGTTGAAGAGATCAAGTTTGAGAAAATAGAAATAATCTTACACAAGATATAAAATACACTGAAGTCATTAAGAGTTGCAAAAGTTTGAGTTCAACTTCTTTTCCAATCTTGTGTATGAATCAAGCTGTAGAATGAAAAAAAAAAGTTTGCAGCCCTCAAGTCAGTGAGAAAATGAGCTTCAAATTTTGCTACACATCAATCTAAATATTGTCAATGAATTCTAAAAACTGAAAAGTATGAGATATATTCTCCATATTTGTTTAGAATTGACTAGTAAACGTTTATTGCTTTATGAATCCAGAGATTAAGTGAGATCCGTTGTAAAAATACAAGTGAATAACATATTACTGAGGATAAAACTACAACGGATACCCAATATGAGCTCAAGTTAATAATAAATCTATCAAAAGCAGTGTAATAATAGTACATGAATTCTTAACAATTATAAGAAGAAATTATAAATTACTAAGCTGGAAGGTTCATTTCACTTCTGTTGATTCCTTCAACCATGTAACTTGATTTTTAGCAAATGAGCAAACATCCTTCATGTTACTCTTTGCAAAATGAACGAATTCCAATTTTTGTTCGCACAAGACCTCGTAAATGTCTGTCCATTTTTCTAACTCAAAATCCACTCTTTCTTTCTTAAAATTTCCATTTGTATCCTTTATCTTTCTGACATACGAGAAGTGATTATAAACACGGTAAATCAAACGCTCGGCAGCTTCATCAAAAATTTCAGGTTTGGCCATTAAGTTAAGAGGATCAAGCTTTGGAAAGTTGCAATGCAATGCTAATAAGGGCATTTCATCATCATCTTTGATTTCTTTCAAAATTTCAATTTGTTCATCAACAGATTTCCCATCTAACTTTTTATTATGGACCACATTTTCTTGATACAACTTAAAATCTAAGAGAGGGTTTTTTTGACCCATAGCAACACCAACAAAACCACCATCGTTATTAAAGTAACCATGTGTTCTAATGCCAGATCTTACCTGATAGTATGGTTCATTAGTTACTTCGGCAGCTGTGACAAAAGTCTCCTTATCACCTTCACCAGGAGCACCTAATGAGAACAATCTGTAATATTGCATATGACCATAGACATTGTAATAAAATGAGAGCAATAAAGTCTTTCCGTGAGTTCCCTTATTGATGAATATTTGCCCAGATTCGGTAGAATAATCTGGCATAGCACCTTCAAAATCATGATAAGGAATGTCACTTTCAGAACCAAGATCACCAGATTTATGTTCATGCAAGGTGTACTTACCGTATCTTACTCTATTCTTTTCATTAACCTTAATACCAGCAATTTCATAGAAATGTGGAGAAATTGTACGCTTCCAATAGTCTGGCCAAGTTATCATACCATAGTCAGCATATAATTTGCTTGTGAAGATTTCATTTGGATCTAATAAAGGCAAGTTATCAGAGTCCAAGAGTACAACATGCTGGAAAGATGAAGTCATTAATGCAAGGGACTTGAATTGGTACAGTGAGAATTTTGAATTCCAATGAAGCAAGACGTCAGGACCTAAAACGTCAGGCACAATAACACATCTAGCATTGAGTTTAGGGATTGTATGAAGACAGAAATGGGCATCCTGTTCATAATCAGTATATGTTGGCATAATGATTTCTACAGGTAAGGTAGAACCTGTTTCACGTAATGAAATGACAGATAAATATGCAAGCCATGAAAATTTGCCTCCACCAATAACGACAACACCTTTTGTACCCGATTTGTATGTTGATGGGGAGAGCTTTGATGGTAACTTAGTGAGTATGTTTTTGTGGTCCTTTTTCATTTTCTTCAAGAACAGCTGTTCAACTTCCGTTTTAGCCAATAAGTTTTCCTTTGTTGGATTATCATATAAGCTATCATCATCGAGGTAAATGATTTGGTCATCTTTTGGCTTCTGTGTGTGTTCGGAAAATATGTCAAAAATATGATTCCAGAATTCAAACGATTCCTTGGTGGTCTTATCTATTTGTTTGCTTTCATGAGAAGTGGCTGTTGATTCAGCTACATAGGTTGATTTCAACCCATGTCCCAGGTTCGATAACACAAGCAAGAAAATACAAGCCAATCCTACTGCTGAAAGTAGAGCTATGCGAGCACGTAATCGAGGTAGCTTAGGAACCAACATTACTTTTTTATTTACTTGAAATCTGTTAAACTCATCTATACAATAAATTTACATCACGTGTAAAAATTACGCATTTCCAATCAAAGTAATGAAGAAAAATGCAGATCTTTAATAAGAAATATTACTTTGCGACGTGAAAATATTCACTCATATAAACAACTAAATCCCAACTGTCAATTGATTACCAAATTGAACAGAGAACCAGTCGACTTGTTGGCTTCAAACACAATTTTCTTGGCCTTTTCTTTTTTTCTCTTTGAGTGATGACGCGATGACAAGCCTGAAGATTTTGTGACAGCGATCAAAAATTCCTTTTATATAGTGACTGATCATTTTGCTGCCCCCTTTTTGATGAATAGACAAAATGAACTTGGTAGCGTTTTAAATAGGATTAAAGAGGAGGAAACACACTCTAGCATCGATGAGTTTTCAGATGACACATGTATTCAAGAACTACAAACAATATACGTAATATATCCGAATGCATTGGTTAATTTATCAACTTTGAAAGGTTCTATTGATATTCCCCTTAAGGCTGAGCACGATATTCCAGTAAGGTTGGCGGATGAAGATGGTAGAACATTACAGGCATATCGAACTGTAAATTTACCTGATGTGAAGTTTGAATTCGAGTTAATCGAAGGTTATCCAGAAGTTCACCCGCCGGATATTCATATTACATCCGATATTGTTTCAAAAGATCGTCTACATCTAATTCAACAAGAATTGTATAAAATTTGGAATGAGCTCCGTGATCAATGTATATTTAATATGGTCAGCTACTTGTTTGATTGTCCCATTTTACAAGAATTCGATCAAGTGGTGACAACCCGGCCAGAGCTTTTCTTCTCTATTCTTGACTTCGATCATGCAGTAAAAACGCGAGAATTTAACTTGAGAACCTTTGACTGCGAAATTTGCCAATCTAGCTACAAAGGTCATCTATGCCTGGAGTTTGAATGCGGTCATGTCTTCTGCAATATGTGCTTAAATGTCTATTTTTCATCGATTATTGATAACGGAGAGATCAGTAAAGTTCATTGTCCGCATTATCAGTGTGTAAAACGAATATTGAATCAAAGGTCACATTACTCTAAGCTTGAAAATTGGACATTTGGTGATCTTGAAAGAACAATGAATTCACTTCTTGAGCCGCATATTTCAATTAATCTTTTAACGACCATATTACAATTTAACGACTCTAACTTGGATGTTGGCGATATGGTTAAGAAATTTTTGTCTCTCTTTAAGAAAACCCAATATGAATTTATTGGTCAACTTCTTCCAAAAAGATTGGTTGACTGTCCTAAACAAAATTGCGATCAAGTTGTCTTTCGTCATGACTTAAGCGATCGTTTATGTGTGTGCTCCAAATGTAACTATGCCTTTTGTTATGATTGTCAGAATTCCTGGCACACTAGGTATGCTATGTGTAAGACGATTGCTAACGAGGAATCTCAATCGTACTTGGGTATATCCAAAAAGACTTTAGAAAACTACATGCAATGTGAAAGGGATTCTTATGAACGCAAAACTGTTCATGCAAGATATGGTTTTAGGGTGGTGCAAAGGGCATTAGAGGAATTTAAAACAGATCAATATTTCAATGCATTGATACTATCTGACCCAAGTTTTGTTGAATGTCCAAACTGTCTGGTTGTTATTCAAAAAACAGATGGATGTAACAAGATTAGATGCAGATGCATGTCTTATTTCTGTTTTTTATGTCTTACTTTAACCGATAACAATTACAATCACTTCTCATTCAAAGCGTCTCCTTGTTACGGAAGATTATTTGATGGTATGCTAGGTGCTGAATAATCCACTAAAAGTAGAATCATAAAATTGTGTCATTTTGTGGCTATTATAACAATATAAACTAATTCTTGAAAAATTTGACGATTTTTTGAAGATAAGTTACTAAAATTTGTTAATACTTCACCAGTCAACAAATGTTACGATAACTGAGGTCTCTAGGATTCATTAGTTATTGTTTATATTTTTACTACAATTTAATACAACAAATAGTATAGTACAGCTTCTGGCAGATTGAATTTTCAATTGAGTTATTTGAAATTGATAAGAACGATATGTAAGTAAAACCAAATAGAAAAAACACTTAATCTATTATTAATCTGATGTGGGTGCAAAATAAGCGACATTTCTAATTCAACCAGGACATAAAAACACTCCCAAAAAAATTAAATGACATAAGCGAAGATGTCATACAATGGAATAGGATTACAAAGTGCAAGAGGATCTGGGACATCTGGCCACATTCAAACAAATTTGGCTAAGTCTGAAGAACATATAAGTAAAAAAAGAAAAGTATACGAGAAGCCCCAGCAGAAGATAGATTCAAGAACTAGGATTAAGCTTGCTTCATCTATCACGAAACATAACAGTAAGAGACAAATATCATTATTATGCATGGAATTACATGACAAGCTCGAAGAGAAAGGATTGGAAGAAGATGAGATAAAGAAGCAGGTTTTGGATCTAAGGAAAAAGCTTGAAGTAGAAAACTTATCAGATAGTGCTGTATCCCTTTCCAAGACCGAAAAGAAGGGAGCCACAACACAAAAGAATGAGACATTACAGGACAAAACTGAGGCAGAAGAATCAATTGAAGTATATTGCAAAGATGATAAACAACATGGTAAGGCTACGTACAATTACATTCCAAGGTATAAACAAAGGGGAGAAAGTGCGGCAAATACACAGAGTTCTACATAAATTGTTAGAACATGCATACTTACAACTACATCATCAGCATTTAACTTTTGTAAAATCAAATACATGTTATTGAAAAAATACAAACTGTTGTAATTATCTCAAATTACTTTGAAAAATCCTCTTCCTTTTCATGCTTATGCTCTTGAGAATGTTTCAGATCGATTTCCAGATCTTCATTTTCAGGAAGCAGGACTTTAGAAGTATCATCAGCAGCTTTTGGATCTGTTACCAGATCGATTGAAGCTTTTTCAGTTGTTGATTGCTCTTTTTGCTGGAATGCTTCCCGCGGAATTGAGTCTAAAACATTTTCAACTTGTGCAATTGAATTTTTTAACTCTATATCACGATGACCAATTGAATCACCCTGTGATTCAGGAGTGGCATCTTCCAATTTATTTTGGCTAACTTCATCTTCATCGCAAGGAGCTGACGTACTCGCTGAATCATCGGTAGATAAGACATAAGAATTATCGCTTAGCTCAACTTTCTCTTCTTCAAGCTTCTTGGGCCTCGCAGTAAATTTAACTTCCCATAAGTCATGAGAGACTTTTTGGAATTTTGGACCAGTTTCCAAATGAACAGGATCTTGTAAGCTCTTTGGTAAACGCTTTCCCTTTGGACCCTTTGCGCGTCTAGTAGTAATTGGTTCAATATTTGAGCTTTCAGGAGCAGATTCCTCTTCTTCATGTTTTTCTTGGTCTTTACTTAAATTCCGAAGTAAATTTGGATTAGCCATCCCAGGCAATGGAATTCCAGGCAAAGGGATACCTCTACCCACAACTCCTTTCAAACTTTCTGCAAATTTAATTTTGTCTCCAGACAATTTTGAATCTTTGAGGGGTCTAGAAGGAGTATAGCCAGTGGGTTGATCTTGACTCAACATCTGTTGGAATGCAGCAATTTTAGAAGATAATTTCTTTGGCTTGGGAGGAGGAAGTTTGGCTTCAGCTTGATCTCCAGTATCTGGTTTGTTTGGGCGACTAGGAACAATAGGCTTGACAGTTTCTGGTTTTGTAGGTCTTTTTGGAATTACAGGCAAAGTAGAATCAGATTCTTTTACTACCTCCGAAGATAGCTCAGTCGATTTAGTTAACACCTCGTCTGGGGTAGTTTTCTTCAGGACCAGTGGGGTTGCATTTACAGAATTGTCTTCCACAGCAGAAACTGGGGTACTCTCAGCCAAAGGTTCTGAAGGCGACAGTTCTTTTGATGTGATTATAATTGGTTGATTGACATGAACAGGATCTTCATGCAAAGAAGCCTGTTCGTCTTCTCTTTCTTGCAGAACAGTTTCAAGGTCATCATCAAAACTGGATCCATCATGTAAAGGATAGTTATCAGGGTCTTCATCTTTGAACGTGGCCTTTGTATCAGAGTTTCCTGGTGTTTCGTCACCATCATCGTCTTCATCTGCGGTCAAATTAATACGGGAGTCTGCAATACTAATATGATCGGCAGATGTTGATTCATTGTCAATTGGTGATCCAGTGGGAAGATAATCCAGTGAATGCGTTGTATCAGCGGGGATTTCAACATCAGCCAGTGTATGTTGCAATTCAGCTTGGGAATCACTTGTCGTTGTTGTTGATCTTCTAATTGGCCTACTTGGAACAGCCGGAGTATTGGATAAGGACACAGCAGAAGATTGGACGACGAGTTCCAGATTCGATTCAGATACTATTGAAGTAGATGTCGAAGATCTGGATATAAGATTAGGTGTGGAATCATCCTCAGACCTCTTTGTAGGTCTTCTTGGGATTACGGGAGTATCTGATTCCATGTTTGTTTTTAATTTTTAAAAGATACGAACATACTAAAAAGAAAATACAAAGATTAAATCAAGAAGTTGATCAACTATAAATATCACTGATTGGGAATGTGATTCATCAGTAAAAAGGTTATTCACTACAAATCCAAATGCTAAGAATAAATTTATAACTATTAAGAGTAGTTCAATCTGAAGATGTCGTTGAAAACGAAGTAAGAACCTCCATCTGGGATCAAGTGGAAAACTTGGGAGTAACGTTGTTGATTTTGTTCATCATCAACCAACAATTCACCAGTAACCATGACCAAAATATCACCGTTTGGACTTGCTGGTTGAGCATCCAAAGTAGAAATACGGTGGACAACCTTGCTGAATGGCAAAGAGGTCAACTTTTCAACAATATCCTTAGCACCTTGAAGCTGAGAAGTTTCAAAAGTCAACATAGATTGGTCTCTGTACAAGTTACCCAAGTTGCTTCTGTCTGTGTCAAATTGTTGGTAGTAGAAATCGCAGAACTCCTTTGCAACGGTGTTAAAGTCAACTATTTTTAGTTAGTATCTTTCATGTATTGTGGAACTCAATTACATCCAAGGTTGTGATTTACGAGTTACGTACCGGACATGATGATGATTAATGTGTGTGTAACCAACTGGGAGAAAAATTTAACTTGAGTTTTTTTCTTTCCTCAGTACTCAAAGTTACCGCAGTGTTCTGTATTTTACTCTGAAAGATAAAATTTTGATCTTATTACCAGAGGCACCAGAGGAATGGAGTGGATGGGGTAAGTCGTCTAAGGCCCTAAAAATTGTAATATGTTACTCAATCGTCGTTTATGTACTATATTACACTGTGTTTTATTTTCCTAAAAAAGTTGCACGAAACAGACCCCCCCAGATTGATTGTCTACCAAATAACTACAACTTCAAGTATCTAGGTGAGCATATGTACAAATATACTTTATTTTTATATAACACTTTGATTACGTGGGGTAAATTAAAGTTTATATTTAGAACTGCTACATGGGAACGAGGTTTCTGTACTTTGAAAAATAATATCCTACAAGGTGGGAATATGCACTTTATATTTCTGACCCACTGATTTCAATCATATGCTGCATCGTATGATGCAGCATACGATGCATTAAAGTATACTGGTGACAAGGGTAAAGCTTAGTCATTTTTTGCAGCCATCCTTAGTCAACATACAGACTTAGAACTTAACAAGCTAAACCAATTGAGAGTAATCCTTTAATATACCCTTCATGTGAGTGTTTGTAATCTTACCTCTTCTAGCCTTCTTTTGTTTCTTATCCTTAGTTTGAGGCTTCTTTTGAATCAAATTAGGATCCGCACCAGTCGGTTTCAAACTTTGATCAATCAAAGCCTGATAAAGCATGTCAGGTTCAGGTAATTTCACACTTAACCACATTTCTTTAAATTCATCTTCTACAGTGCCCATATCTCCCCCCAAGTTAGCCCAAACCAAGCGGGGAGCATTTTCCTTTTTATTACGTAAAACCAAAATCTTATTTTGCGCCTCTAACTCAGTTATTGCAGTTAAACATCCGCTCCATCCATCACGCAAGTCCTTTACACTGGTGCCTTTAAATGTTGGTTGCGACCTCAAAAAGTTAAGCAAATCATCAGCATTGCGAATGTTATGTAAAGAAACATATTCAAGTGTTTGAGTTGCAGAATCATACTTGATACGGTCGATTTCTCTTAAGAGTGGAAGCAAGTTATGGCTAACATCAAAAGACAAGTAGTTTTGTAATTTCTGGACAGACACCGGAGCGTCATGCTGCTTGATATACTCTACTGCCAAGTGAAGTTGTGTAGATAAATGAGCACCAGAAACCTCCCCCATTCTTTCCTTCTGACGCTTAATCGCCTCCGAAACCGAGTCCCCGCTAATACTAGAGTGAGGACGTTTGTTTTCTTTCCTGGGCGAAGTCGAGGATACAGGGGGTGTAGGTTGGATTATCGGCCTTCTAGCAACAGTAATGGATGGACCATTCTTGATTTTATTCTTGAAGGCTGATAACTGGGCTGATAAGTCAGACATGCTTATTGATTTTATTTTTCCAACTCTCCTTCTCACATGGAGTCACTCATTAGTATTACCCGGATTTACAGAGAAAAACGTATAAAAGAAGGAATATTTTTCACTTTACCTTTTTTTTTTTAAGGGCAATTCTGACTATTTTCATTGGATATGCAGCTTTAACGTGTGTGCTGTGAGATGTAAGATGTTTGAATGTCCGAGAATGATCTATATATTTGACATTGGGAGAAGTCCTAATATCGAAGCCAACTTTAAAACCATCGCTGTTGGAGGTTGCCGCTTCGGCTGGCGATCCATGAAATGGTGATGACCTGATGTTTGGGACATTTTGTAAGACTTCTGATTATGAGCTCTAAATTCGAATAACGTAGTAGGCAAGTGATGAATGAGAAATTCACCAAGCTAGAGAAGTAAAGGGACACTTCTAGGTTAAAGTTCAGAATATAGGGAAAAGCAAATCAAAAATTTAAATTGTAACATAAAACAAATTTGAGTTTATACTTAAGGTTGTGCATGTCTATTACGATATAAATGGAAGTGCTAATTGTAATTTTCACCAATTCGACCTCTTCTTGTCCTTTCCCTTCTCAATCTCTCTATATTTTCTTCAACCAAATTTCCATTAACTAGGTCATAAGCCAACTTACAACCAGACCAAGTATTTAAATCGATCATCTGGGCCCACCTTAAGTTTTTATGCATCCCAGAGTTCGTCAAATCAATCACCAAGTCACGTTTGTAAGATTCAAGTTCAGAAATTTCAACCAGGCACGTCAGCATCAAAGATTTATTGTCAAAATCTGAAGGAAGAACATCAAGTAACTGGCAAATAAACCATCGGACCAAATCCTTGGTGAGCCAAATAATAGAAGTAAGATTAACAAACTTTAAAGAACCGGATATTGAGTATATGCTGATAATCAGTTTAAGAATTTCGGTTTCACTCAATTTCTGAAGATGAACTTCGTCTATAGATTTAAGGTTGAGATCACTCAAAAAGATCTTGCCATCACCTCGATTAACATAAGAATAATCATATAATTGGAAGTTAGAACAAACCAAGGCCAGCTCAGTGATTTCCAATTTTGTGTATTCATTCATGAGGTTTTCAACGTGAAGAAGTAACGATCTTGGAAAGTTGTGGGTTAAATCATAAGACTGATATTTATAAAGAGGGGCCGATTTATTAAGCTGGTAATCAACCAGAAGGGAGATGTTTCCTAGAATCAACAGTTCGATGTTAGGGCATAGATTGATCAAGTGAACAACATAGCCTATGGGGACATCTTTTGAAGTAGAGTAATGAAGCAAGAAGCGACTCATAATAGGGTGAGCGCTTGAGTTTCTGGATAGAATTGAATCATACATGGACCATTTGTGATTTTGGTGAAGCGAATGGACAATCTGAGAATTGCGATTTGGCTTAAGGGAAGAACGGTATCTTTTGATACGCTTCTTGAATAGAGAAAATGGGTTCCTTGAGGAAGATGCAGTAGATGACGACGGTGACGACGACGAGGTGGAGGAAGACAGAGGAGCATGCATTTGTGGTCTTATTGGAACTGAGTTCAACAGATACAACATGTTACTTCTAACTTTCCAATCTCTCCAGCCTGCGTACACCTTATCAGAGTTGTCATTTTCCTCGATTCCTGCGACAATGTTTGACAAGTCCACAGTTTTAACGTACTTTCCAATGTCCGGATTTAGTCTCAAGTAGGTGACGAATTGTGCGAAACGATAAGTCAGAGTGAATGCGGCAGTTTCATAATAATATGACTTGGAGTAGTAGTAAAACAACGTATTTGTGTAAAGACAGCTTTTGTAAGTTGGCTTGTCATCCACCAAATAAAACACATAATCGATGATTTCTGTAGGAAGAAGAAATAGATTAGGCTTATTTTGAAGGGGTTGAACAGTTCTTTGACTCAATGTTTTACCAAAGTCACTGTACAGCTTCTTGCACTTCATTTTAAGGTCATTTTTGAAGATAACACTGCCTGGGCGTAGCTTTGTGTACCACAGATTCAATTCATTTTGAGTCAAGGGGATCAAGGAGTGAGTGCTGTAATCATATCTTGCCTGAGGGCTGAGAAGGGACCTATATGTTGGGAGGTGTGCTTTATAGTCAACCTCAGTCATGCAAAACTAAACGGATGTCTCTCGGGGGGTATTTTAATATATATCTGTATCAAATTGCATTGCACACGACAAGTGGCTATTTATCCATTTTTTTACGAGGATCGGACCGTACAACAATACAAAAATAGGGGGAAGGGGAGTGGGGGGTGTAAAATCGTTGTTTTACCGTTACAATATCGAGATGGTCATGACATCACCCCCCTATTTGTAGTAGCAGAGCCAGCGAACTTTGATCAGAAGTGGGATGGGATGGTGACTCGTATTCTTGTACCCCTCCACATGTATTATAATAATCCGCACAGGCTGTCGTATTGTTCCAAGATTGATGCTTTTCAGGTTTATTGTTGGTTGTTGTATTGTTGTGGAATTGCAAGTATGTAAACAATAAACATTTGTTTACGAATTTTCAGGAACACTACCATCACTTGACAGCTAGTTGAATATCTTAGATCGATGTCTAACTTTAAAGATTTTCAAAAATACCATTAAGTTTGATAGTTGCATCCAGGGCCCTTCATTAGCATTTTGGTGTAAGGGTGTTTCAATTAATCATACGAGATATTTAGCCTCCATGCTTTTTTGATGAAAAATTTATAAACTATCTAGGAACCGATAATCCAAGGATGATGAATGCAACAGCAAAAAAAGACAACTTAAAATAACGGAAGTCCAACTAGATTGATAGAGAGAGACTTGGTTGCACGTTTGAATTGCCGCACGAAGCAGCCATAAAAAATGAGACGATAATTTACATGCCACGCTTAGCAACAGGACTTTTGCTTTTCTCTCGGGATGAGGTTGGAGAATTTAAAAGTGATACACACATAAGGAATGTTAAATTTAGCGTGTTTTAGATGGACTTTTAGCATTATTTTGTATGTTGATATTCCGCACATCACTCATTTGTGGCTTGGGAATGCCTCATGTTTCAATGATAAATCAACAATAAGTGCCAAAGGTGAATAATGACTATGCTAATTAATTTTTGGGCCGCCCCTCGAATTTTTTTTGCACGTACTTTTAGGCAGTTTAGGTATCTTTGCAGCACCGCCGCATGTAATTTTTTTCTTCCATTGTGCTGTAGCTGAGCATGCAGTGATGAGTCCATTCCAATGAAGGCAAGTATCTGGGTGGATCAAAGGGTAAGCGAAAAATGTAAGACAAACAGAACCCTGGATCACAAAAACATATCAAGGATTGTCCACATTTTATTTGAGTTTTTTTTGTCAATGCACACCGCCAAATATTTTCTTAGACTTAAATTTTGAATTTTGTTCCATAAAAACTTTTTGCAGCCTGTGCATAAAACTCCCACTCAAATAATAAACCTTATAATCGTTCCTTTTTCGTTCTAGCTAGACAACAATACTTAAAGGTACTCCGATTGACTCCGCTTTATCGTTTTCTTTCTTTTTATTTTTTTCGGTTTAAACATTGGTCTTGTTTTATTTTCAAGAATCCTCGTTAACATTTGTCTATCGCTGTGTGCCTTTTTTTTCGTTCTTGGGATAAGGTATGAAATATTTTTATCTTGTTTTAAAAAATAAGTATTTATAAAAAAAAGTATATATATATATGGTAATTCTAAATAGCTGGGAAAATTGTTGGTTTTGTAATGAGCACTAGCAGACTCTCACCAACATATTTTGGGTACGTGGGGTCCACTAAGGATGCTCTATTAATTATACAAGAGATTATACATAAGGGTTTGGAATTAGTTCCGCGGAGGCCGCACGAGCGTGAAAGACCCAATTTGATTAAGCTGGGCAATGTGTTTGTATTCATCGAGGAACACTCTGGTATAAAGCGTTGGACAGATGGAATAGCATGGTCTCCTTCTAGAATATTGGGAAGATTTTTAGTGTATCGAGAATTGGACAAGCATTCACTAAGTGAAAAGGATGACAAAAAGCGTAAAAAAAGAAAGTTGGCCAACATTGACGATGATAAATGGAACAACCCTCAACAGACTCTGCAAACAGCCCACCACATTCCTTCCCTACCACACACGCAGCAATTACTTGACAATAAAGGGTTAATGGGAAACATGGTTTCGCTGTATGTATTTAAAGACCAGGGTCTCATCAAGAAGACCCTTAGCTTAACCACAAGCACGAAAGAGTTGCATATGGACAAAAGAGATGAAAAGCAGACCATTCATTTGATTTCATATTACAATGCAGATGACGTTTTGAATGGTAAGTTACAACGGCCTCTGGAAAGTGATTTCAAGGATGTGGCCATCACAAATTCGCTCTGGAACGCCGTGAATGATTCTTCGTTGGGAGGAAAGATTCCAACAGAAGATGAGGCATACTACTTTTTGGATACAAACTATCAGCTCCAGAACATGCTGTCTCTCCAGCCCATGCATTACAATCGACAACAGTCGTCAAAACAGCACTTAGTCCATCACGGTCATCCTCACCAGAACCATCATCATCCTCATCACCCTCAATTGCATCATATGCCCGCAAACAATGTTGCGGGTAGTGGTATACAGAATTCACTTGCGGTGACCACGACATCTGCACTTCCTCGCCACAACTCACACCCCTCATCCCATATAGGCAACCAATATCTGCTGATTCCTAACTCCGGTCAGGACGTTACTATTAACATGTACGCAAAGAAAGAAGATGAAGAGTTGCAATTCATTAATCCATTTCCAAATGGTCAAAGTAGCATCCCTCCTCATCCCCCAACTTTAGGCACAAACCCGGCCTCCAGTGCTCCTAGCTCCACCGCATTATTTAACATGGTTCCCACCGTACAGCAGTTCCCGCAGTTCCAACATGACGCTTCACTTCCGCCCTTTTACCAACAGACCCAACAGACCCAACAGACCCAGCCGCCTCCCACACAACAGTATCAGTATCCGCCGGGCTTACAGTTTTATTCGGGGGGCTTTAATAACAGCACAACCAACATGATGATTCCAAATTCTGGCGTCAACTTCAACGCCTCGATCCCGTCAACGGTATCGCCAGCATCTGAAAAGAAACGATTCCGAACCTCGAGTTCCAGCATTTCAATCGGGAATTCGGTGGGAGCAGGAGCATGGTTTGGAAACGCCCACAATGGCGCTAGCTATGTTGCTGGACCACTGAATGACTTAGGGGATTTGGGCCACCAGGGCGCCAGTGCCAGTATAGGGAGCGGAGCAAATGCAACAGGAATTTACGAATCATCCATTAATAACTCTTCTGCACATTATATGCATGGGGGATCAACAGGAGGAGTGATTCAGCCTTTGGGTGCTCCAAATAACTCGACATCTGATGAATCTTCACAGCCCATTCATCTTCATCATCATCAACAAAGTGCCCCTCCACCTACAGCTGCATCTGCGGGCAACTCTGCACCTAACTATAATGCATCTTAAAAGATTTAGACAATTAATAGATATGAAAGTAGAATTGAATTCAGTAGATAAAGAGGGAAGGATTTAGACAATAGATACGAAAGTAGAATTGAATTCAGTAGATAAAGAGGGAAGGAGTGAAAGCAGACTAAAATACAAAGTAATGGTACAAGCAATGTACTTAAAGACAAACAGGAAAAGTAAAATAGGTGAAGTAAAAGTAGAAAAGTAAAAAAGTAGATGAAATCTAGAGGGGGAAGTAGCAGAAGACTAAATGAAGAATAAGACATTAAAGACATAGATATTTTGACCGAATTCTCATGGTAAGACCGAGCAATTGTTGGAGATATGTTCACATGAATTAAAATGCAGTTCGGTAATGGACGCAAGATTTCCTAACTGTATTTAGCTATTACAGACACCCGTTTCTTTAGCGTTGAAAAAAAGTAGTTTAAAATTTGATAACCGCTTCTTGTAATTGAAATTACTTATAAATCAGGAAAAATACAAATCTAGAGTATTATTCAACCCCACAGTAATTGCCGTTCAAGGAAGATAGCAACTTGAAGAATAAGGTGAAGGTTTTCCAGAACCCGGCCTATTGCATGTAGAATATTGTGTCGTATGTAGCAATTATGAGCTAGCCCTATTTTCTAGACAAATATTTTCTAAGGAATTGTCATATATTTTTTTTCGATGGTTTAGTGAGCTCGCTACGCATTAGTGGTTCGGGTTCAGACATAAATCATCTATAGCGATACAGAGGAAAATTGGGAGGTGGATACACACGAAACTATCCTGTAGTTATGATTTAAATGCCAAGATGTTAATATCCCCCTCAACTCCCAAGATAACTGTTTCACTATATTTTTTTTTTAACATGGTTTGCAATTATTTTCTTGATGTGACGTTTCAAATTGTAAAATTTAGGATGCAGATGTAGATAAAACAAAAGCACCGCCAAGGGTCGGCTATAAGACAGCGAAGAAGGTTCGGCGAACTCAGTTCAACGGCGAGATGGTAACAATAAGGGCAGTTCGTATTTTTTAAATTTTGTTTCAACTGCAGACAAAAACGGTCCACGGTGGAATTATCCAAAATAGCCCTGTGCATTCACGATGCACAATTGTTAACTTTTTAATTCTTAATCGTATGATAAAACAATAACAAATTAAAGTTTGGAAATTCGTAAAATCCACTCTTGCGGCTTGCAATACAGATAACTGGTTGTAAGGTGAACACTGATATGTTCTCCTAGTGAAGTTTAAAATGAAGAATCACTAAGTGAAAATCGTTCTAGAACATATGCAAGCCTAAAGATCGGTAGTAGTTGACTATTAAAACTGAATTATTAATTTCCGTCGTATTTCTTGTGGAGGTGCCCGCCTTCTATCCTTATTAACATCTTATTATGAATTCTTCTATTTTACAATTGATAAGAAGCGGAATTCCATCCTTTGTTCATAACCAAGGCTAGTAATTTATAAGGTACTATATGATTCAAGGATATCAAAATCAAAACAAAACAGAACACAAGTAATGTCAAATGTAACTGAGCGCCAAAAGTGACCGGAATTATTTTAAAACCTAATGTATTGAGTTTGTACTATTGCTATTTTATCAAATCTTTCCTTTTTTTAATGCAACCCTTGGGAAGAAGGTAGTGAGATCAAGGTCGCGCCACTCAGAAGGTAATAATTAGAGAGACCACTATACAAAAGCAATATTGGTTGTCAATACAGTTACAAAAGTTTAAAAAGTAGTTCTCGTCAAAGTCGCGTTTGGACTGTATCAGTGTGGTACAGGGATCAATTAATCACCAATTGATTATATATTGAATTACCAAAGAAGCTTTGTGATGCGATAAGGGTTAAAACACGAAGCTCCGTACAATATAAAGTTAGCTTCCATGCCAGGTATACGCATGGAACATATTCTATTTGTTTACAATTCCATGCATTCTAAATACACAAAGTTGCGGAGTTCCTGACGTATGGAAATTATTTGAGGTCTACGGCAAGCCCGCAATCATGTAGATCCATAACGAATGCCGACTACTTATATGTGGAAATATGTGTGTAAGAATCTTCTCTTTACCCAGGCCCGAATCACCAAATTTATGCAATGCAAGTTCTTTATGCTGCTAAAGAACAGAATCAATTATATTAACGGCCCATAATACATTTTAGAGTGTACAAACAGCATCATTCTGTATTCAATTCTAAAAAATGAAATAATTGTGAGACTTGCTGACTACGAGATAGAAGCTGCATGTGGAAACGAAGGGAGGAAGGGTTTGATTTTGTGAGTATATGTGCACTATAGTAAACTGTATTTCCTATTCAAATAGCAAATACGATTCTGCGGTCTATGGAAAATCATTCCTGTTTTGTGTTAAAACATTTTGGTATTAACAGTGGATGTATAATCCATTTTGTACTCAGTTCTTATGAAATTAAACTAATGGGTCGCCGTGGAATTATCATATTTTGTACTCATTAGTTTTCACAAACACTAATTCCCCCAACCTAGCACCCTCCATTTTGTGCACTGAATCAACAATCAATGTCTAGAAGAAATTTCATTAGCGGTGTACTTTCCATTTACAATATATCAAGCATACATTGACGGATCCCATCATATTTTACCTCCACTTTCTATTCAAAAACTAAAATATGAATTACAATTAATAAAAACATGTTCTCCCACGAGAACAAAAACAGCACCTGCTGCAAAAAAGAATCTGGAAATCTATCCAACTTTAATGTCCCAATAATGAATTTTAAACACTATAACCGATCAACGATAAATGTTCTTCCAGCAATTCATCAACCAGGAGTTCTGAAAGTTTTTTTAACACGTTCAAATGCAGCACGTCATTGGTTTCGAAAAACTCCGTCAACATCTGGTTATAGAATGCCAAAAGTCTTTCTTGCTTGACTATTCTACTGCTCTGTTGGTTCAACTCACGCTCATACTTGGTTACGTTGTTCTGCAACTGTAACTGAGCCTGTTTCTTTCTTTGTCTACACTTGGAGGCTGCAACTCTGTTTCTTTCAAGAAGACGCTCCTTTTTCCACGCTGCTGTCCCGGGTATAGGTCCGTTGTTTGGGTTGTATATAACTTCGTTGTTGTAAATGAGTTGGTGATTAGGTGGAGGAACACCAGCAACGTCCTTGCTCACTCCTCCGTTGTATAAAACCTCGTTGTTGTTGGAAACATTTCCATTGAAGTACCCTGGTTGGTTGATAACAACAGGTTGCGCTTGGTTGGCCAGTGCCTGTCTTTGTGGTTGTGGTTGTGGTTGTGGTTGAGTTATGGCATTGATTGGAGGGTTCAGTTGGGCAGTTGAAACCTGACTCTGAACTGGTTGTTGCTGCTGCTGTTGCTGCTGTTGTTGCTGTTGCTGTTGCTGTTGTTGTTGCTGTTGTTGTTGCTGTTGTTGTTGTTGTTGTTGTTGTTGTTGTTGTTGTTGTTGTTGTTGTTGTTGTTGTTGTTGTTGTTGTTGCTGCTGCTGCTGCTGTTGTTGTTGCTGCTGTTGATGTTGCAAACTAAAATCGTCAAAAGCAGCCTCATTATCGAAAAAAGCTTCATGATTGACAATCTGACCAATCTGACCATTTGAGATGGAAATACGTCTTCTACGCTGAACACCATCATTTGAAAAGTAAGGAAACATCATAGTTGAATCAAAAAGAGGAGGGTTTGTGATTGGGTAACTATTGATGTCAAAAGGGTTGTGGAAAGGAAGGCCGTTGAAGACTGGGTTGGAGTTGGATGATGCTGTTGGGTTTGCCGGAGGAGATGTTGTTGATGAAGCAGCGTTATTAGTCAGTGCTCCGGAGTTGATGCTTGCAGTCAAGGTATTCGTTATTTGATCACTCTGCAAGCTATAGTTAATAGGGGCATTTGATAATCCGCCAGCTGTGGCTTGCGAGGCCTGTTGGATGGACAGTTGCTGGGAGGTCTGTATTTGGTTTGGTGCAGGTTGTTCTATCGGTTGATTCTGCTGAGCCTGCTGAGCCGACTGTTGGGCTTGTTGAACTTGGGGTTGCTGCATCTGTTGTTGAAGCTGCGGTGGCATCTGTAACTGCTGAGATCTACCAGGGTCTGCGTGTTGTTGGTTTATAATATTATTATGGAACTGATCCACATGGGGCATTAACATATTCATATTGGTATCAACAAGGACGTTAAGGGACATTACGTTTTCTTGAACTTTTTATACCTTTTTTTTTTTTGCCTTGTAATGAAACGAGAAGTGCACAAGAAATTTGTTGAAAGATGAGTTAAGGAGTGATGGAATTCGGTGAAATCACAGGAAGTATGACTACAAATGGGCTTGAATCCGGAACAATAAACAGGTTGTCAAAAATTTAAATACTTATATGATTACTAAACATGTTGAATATTCATAACCCTCGCTAACTTCACTCCCTTTCTTTTTTCCATTCTAGTTTTGTAACCATTCTTGATAATGCTAAAAGCCGCTAGAACATGTAGCCGAGGAGCAGGAAAAATGTGAGTTATTAGGGTGAAGAATGGTAGTATAGAGTAAAAATAAAGCAAAGAGCCAAGCATATGGATGAAGACATAGAGGAAACACACGTTTTTGAGGAGAGTTACACAGAATGGGCTGACTATGCCTGTGAAAAAGAAAGCTTAGGTCCAGTGGTAATGCTGTTTGAACAATACACATCTGCATTGTTCCTTGCATGGTTATTCGAGCCCATGGAACCAACCGAGCAAGGGTATCAAAAGACAAGGGGAGAAGCGTTAGAAGAGAACATTCGAATTTATTGAGGTATATCCGTGACCAAAAAAGAATATGATGTTGATTCACGTACATCTGGTTAATTGAAATTGAATGGGGCTTTCTTTGTTTTCTATATTTTTCGAGTCAACGGAGTGGGCATCTAAATTTGGAAGTATGTGAATTTTGCGACCAAAGTCATCATCGGAAAAGTCGTGTACTTCTTCGATAAAAAACATTGATCAGGTATGATCATCCTCAATGCTAGCCGGTCTAGTGAGGAGGTGTCTGTAGCGCACGCACTTGAGCAAGATGACGAACTTCTCTACATACGCCTCATCAAAAGCCTCAACACCGAACTCATTGCAGAAGCCACCGACAAACGGTGGGACCTGGCCAAGTTTTCGAGGACTCTTGAGATTCTCGAGAATTTCAATGCATCCATTGAACTGTTGAACGTACAGTTTGAGTATGTTGTGGAGAATCAACGAGGAATGAAGCTCTTTGGGATTCCATTATTTTCAGATAAACAGTTACTTCCGTTAATTGACCCTACCACGTATCAGCTGGTCAAGGGAACCAAGCTACATCTTCCAGAAAACAAACTAAGCAACTACCCATTGCCTGACTACGGAGCATGGGAGTGGGCGTGGGATGCAATGTACATTCTCATGTACAATGACGTTGACGACGCGGGCTGGATGTACCTGAACCTTGTATTTTCAAAGACTCTTAGTGACAAGCGATGGAAGGGAAAGTATTACTTTGGAAATTTCATCAGAAGAAGAATATGGGTGAGAATGAGAAGAAGAACCAACGCCTAAAGTGGTAGTCGGATATAGCGGTATTTTTAGCGAAATTTTTTAGATGGATCATATGCTCACCCTTGCATTAGCCGTAGCTACAGTTCGGTTCAAACAGAAGGAATACCCTGGAGCATCAATCGATAGTAAGTAGTGAGGCTAAATAATTGGCTGTTACTAATCTAGGGCTTCTTTGCTTCGATAAATCGGATCGAACAAGGTTATCCGATCGACTATTCCGATCCCAATTTCACAATCCAAAACATTAATTCCGAAACAGCCGTCGGTGCATTGGAAGCTTTAATGCACAGGAAGCCTCTGCATAAGCTCGACTTTATAATTGACGCATTTTCCAGGGTCCTCACAGACATCCCGCACGATGTGGCTTTGAGATTGGTCATTTTGTCGACTTCGGGCGATACGAGGTTAAGTCTGGTGTTCAAACATTTGGTTCCTTACTCTCTAGCTGTAATTGCTCAACATGAGTTTTTGTTTGTTAATACCACTGTTGAAGACGTGATAAGAAAAGGGCTCACAACATTACCTACTTTCACTTTGATTAATATATGTGAAGAATGTGCACTATTCCATATTAGAAATATCGGGAAATCTACTTTTTTACATGCAATGTTAATTCTGATTGGAAATGATAAGTATTTGAGGTATTACTTGGGAATTTAAGATTAATTATCCTTTTGCATTTTACTGTAGTAGATTTTAAATTTCGTATGTGAGAGAATATGAGTATGGTGAGTTGGTATTTTACTCATTGACACAACACACTTATTCACTTATTCAATTAGTTATTTATTCTTCTAAGATAATCAATTAGTTATTTATTCTTCTAAGATAATCAATTAGTTATTTATTCTTCTAAGATAATCAATTAGTTATTTATTCTTCTAAGATAATCAAAAAATCACTTATTCTTCTAAGATAATCAAAAATCACTTATTCACTCCAAGTTATTCAATTTATTCCTTAGTTATTCAATTAATCACTTATCCCTTAGTTATTCAATTAATCACTCATTCACTCTCTAAGTCACCCAGTCACCCAGTCACCCAGTCACCCAGTCACCCAGTCACCCAGTACCTCGTTCATTCGTTCATTCGTTCATTCGTCACACATACTTAAACCTTCGCTTAACCAAATATGAAACACCACTCGCTATTGTGGTAATTCCAACACCAGTGCCAAAAACAGCAAACTCAAAAGTCAAACTACTATCCAAATATCCCTCTAAAATAGGCTGAAACAATAACCCAGCTATATATACCATCTGTAACGCTGTGTTAAACTTACCCAACATATTTGGATGCACACTAATAGTAGGATACTTTGTCAAGTTAAAGAACTTGGATAATGTTACAGGAGCAGGAAGAGATTTATATCTAAACCAAAAAGACATAAGACTGAGCATAACATCTCTACCTATGATGATTGCACCTAGAGCAGGAGACATGGCATGGGTATAAGCCAAACTAACGGTACACACAGTCATGAGCCATTTATCAGCCAATGGATCGAGAATAGAGCCTAAGACAGACTTCATATTAAACTTTCTTGCGATGAAGCCATCAGCAAAGTCTGTGACGCATGCCGCGGTGAAGATGGCCAATGCTGGGTTATACTGGGCCTTGATTAAAAAGTAGCCAATGAACGGAGTGGCCATTATTCGCGACATGGTCAATATGTTGGGCAACGACCACACCCTACTTTTGATCTTGGTCAAATCAATGCTGGGCTTGCCTTCTGCGGGGATCTTTGCGATGGCCACCGGCTTTTCTACAGGCTTGGGGGTCTTGACATTCTGAAGAAACCGCACTCTACTCAGATACGGTTTGTTCAAGCGGAACGACACACTGACCGCGGGTCTTCCTATTGTTCTCACTGGGTTGAAGACTCTTAACATCACTGACAAAATATCTTTTCTCAGAAAAATTGTGTTTACCACGGAGGCTTCGGACATGTTGAGTTACATATTGTTTGGGGTAGCGGAAGTGGGGCTTCTATGCTGGGTGTACGCATTTATATATAGTCCAGGGTTGGTGCTGAGGTACTTTAGGAAAGAGAACCTTGAGCCACGAAATTTCAATGAGCTAGTATCGCAACTTAACTATCGCTACCTGGTACATATAAACGAGATACGCAGTGAAAGCATCGACCAGAACGACCATGAAGATTATAAGAAAAACAATGTTCAATCTTTTGGCAAGCTATTTGACTTTAGAAGAGGAAAGGGAGGTGATAAATTAGTTGGTTACGTGTTTGGGGCCTGTGTTTCCTCGAGTATTCTACTCAGTTTGCTTATGATTTGTGAGATTGGGGATATTTTCTTTGCCAAGGATGTACGTCTCCCACTCTTCCATTTTACAATTGACTCACTTATGGTTCTCTTAGTGGTTGTGCAGCCATTTTTGATTGTGTGTTTGTTGGTGAACCATGAGTTGATTCCCAAGTTCACAAAACGCAATGGACTCAAAATCCTTGCGACTTTTGTGATATACTTGGTGTGGTTCTTGATACTACACAAGTGCGGTGACCTTACGCAAAGTTTCTATCCGGATAAACAGAACTCGAGGTCGATTACGGAAACAAAGGTGACGGAGATTTCCATTGCGGGAATCACAATTTTAGCGTTACTTTCGGGAATAGGGTCGATTCTGACCCCATACCACCTCTTCGGGATTGACACCCGGTTTCAGCTGGCCAAGAAGGAGCTCGCGAACCCAGTTTCTTCCATCAACAATATAATTGGATCGTTCAATAGTACATCTTCACTCCTCAACAAACGGAAAACCCAGCTTGAAGCTTTGACGCAGGGTACCGTGTATACCAAGAAACCCAACAACAAGCTCAAAGGCGTATTGAACAAGGTGCTGTCGTTTGCGCTGTTGACTCACTTGGTGGGCGAACAACCCGAAGACATCGAGCTCCAAAATGAAATCGATAATCTCGAAAGCTTGAAAGCAAGTCTCTTCACGGACTTGGTACAGCAAATTAACCTGTTCACCGAGAGAAAAGCAGAGGAAACCGACATGTCGCTCAAGGTGCTCAGGTGGGCCAACATTTTGTTTGCTGTCTACTGTGTGTACCGGATCTTGAATGTGTTTTTCATCCGAATTCCATACCTCATGTTTGGAACCACGGAGATGACAGAAGAAGATCTCCACGCCAAGGATGCATTGGCCACTACCTTGGCCAAAATCATCTTGACAATTTTCAGTAACTGGGGTATACTGGAACAGAATCTCACCAGTCAACTTCTGATTATATTATCCGGCAGCTTGTTCATCGGTTCCATGTCAAGTGTCTGGGTGACATTCCAATCGTTCTCCAAGATTTTGCCAAACAACACCAAGCACGACCAGGACGTCAAGACTTGGTTAAGGCACTTGTTTGTGTCGGAGTTGGGGGGTGTGTACATCATGGCCACGGCATTGTTGATACGAACAAACCTTCCTGCCAAGGTATCCAACAGACTTTCCAAGATTTTGTCTCTTCTGGGTAGTCTGCTGAAGCTGGGGGTGTCTATGAAGGAGATTGAATTTATTGACGGTTGGTTCGATAAGGTGTTTGCTGTTGCATGTTTAGGCACGATAGTGGTGTTGGCGGCGAGAAAATGGCTACGTGAAGAAGAGGGGTTTGACGAAGAGCTGTTTATAGAGGTGTAGTATGAGTCATTACATCTGGGACTGGTAAAACTTTATCATTAGCGCATGACCAATGCTCCTGATACCACGTAGTTTGGTCAGGATTTACACGACTTGTGAGTCATTATCTTGTGAGGCTGTCATGCTCAACATCCTGCTCACCATCATCCCTGCACAGTTGCGTGGCTGCACAAAAAAAATTTAACAATCATCATTAAGTCCATAAACGTAGCACAGCGTATCTTGAAGATGTCAAATAAAACAGCAGTTCCCTTTTCTAGAGAATCTTTGGAACAGATTTTGAAGAGACGTTTCTTCTTTGCACCAGCCTTTGAAATCTACGGTGGTGTTTCTGGGTTGTACGACTACGGTCCACCAGGTTGTGCCTTCCAAGCCAACATTGTTGACACTTGGAGAAAGCACTTTATTCTTGAAGAAGACATGTTGGAAGTTGATACCACTATGTTGACTCCACACGAGGTGTTGAAGACCTCCGGCCACGTTGACAAGTTTGCCGATTGGATGTGTAAGGACTTGAAGACTGGTGAAATTTTCAGAGCTGACCACTTGGTTGAAGAAGTTTTGGAAGCTAGATTGAAGGGTGACAGAGCCGCAAGAGGTATCGCAGAAAAGGTTGAAGAAGAAGATGAAGACAAGAAGAAAAGAAAGAAGAAGGTTAAGGAGATTAAGAATGTCAAGTTGCCAGACTCCGAAGTTGCTGAGTACGAAAACATATTGGCACAGATCGATGGTTTCTCTGGGCCACAATTGGGCAGTTTGATTGAAAAGTATCAAATCAACAACCCAGCCACCGGTGGAAAGTTGGAGCCTCCTATTGAATTCAACTTGATGTTCGAAACTGCCATTGGTCCTTCTGGCCAGTTGAAGGGTTACTTGAGACCAGAAACCGCCCAAGGTCAATTCTTGAACTTCTCCAAGTTGTTGGACTTCAACAACGAAAAGATGCCATTTGCTTCTGCTTCCATTGGTAAGTCTTTCAGAAACGAAATCGCCCCAAGAGCCGGTTTGTTGAGAGTTCGTGAATTCTTGATGGCTGAAATCGAACATTTCGTGGACCCTGAAGACAAGAGCCACTCCAAGTTTGCTGAAGTCAAGGATTTGACTGTTGGTTTCTTGCCAAAGGATGTCCAAGAGTCTGGTTCAACCAAGGTGATTGAAAAGACCATCGGTGAAGCTGTTGCTTCTGGTATGGTTGACAATGAAACCTTGGGTTACTTTATCGGTAGAATCTACTTGTTCTTGGTTAAGATCGGTGTTGATGCCACCAGAATGAGATTCAGACAACACATGTCCAACGAAATGGCACACTACGCCGCTGACTGCTGGGATGCTGAATTACACACTTCCTACGGTTGGATCGAATGCGTTGGTTGTGCTGATAGATCGGCCTACGACTTGAGTGTCCACTCTGCTAGGACTAATGAAAAGTTGGTTGTTAGAAAGCAATTGCCAGAACCAGTCACTGTTGAAAAGACTGAGATTGAAATTGCCAAGAAGAAGTTTGGTCCAAAGTTCAGAAAGGACGCTGGTGCCATTGAAAAGTGGTTGCTTGAAAGAACTGAGTGTGAATTGGAAAACCATGCTGTTGAACTTGAAAAGAACGGTAAGATTGTCGTCACAATTGAAGGTGTTGAAAACCCAGTCGAGTTGGACTCCGAATTGATCAAGATTGCCAAGGTCACTAGAACTGAACACGTTCGTGAATTCACTCCAAATGTCATTGAACCTTCCTTCGGTATTGGTCGTATCATCTACTCTGTCTTCGAACATCAGTTCTGGGCCAGAACCGCGGACAGCGACAGATGTGTCTTGTCTCTTCCTCCTTTGGTTGCCCCAACCAAGGTCTTGTTGGTTCCTTTGTCTTCTACTCCTGAGTTGCAAGCCATTGTCAAGAAGGTCTCTTCTTACTTGAGAAAGCAACAAGTTCCTTTCAAGGTTGACGACTCCGGTGCCTCCATTGGTAAAAGATACTCCAGAAACGATGAATTGGGTACTCCTTTCGGTATCACCATCGACTTTGAGTCCATCAAGGATGACTCAGTCACTTTGAGAGAAAGAGACTCCACCAAGCAAGTTAGAGGTTCATTCGAAGATGTCATTGCTGCTATCAAGAACATCACCTACAACGGTTCTACTTGGGATGAAAGCACCTCCAAGCTTGCTCCTTTTGAATCCCAACAATTGGATTAATGATCTATTGTCTATAGCTAATAAAGTATAAATTATCTGTATATTTTAGTGAGTTTGTGAGTTGTCGTTGGTTTGTGAGTAAATACCTGTGTGTATAGTTCATAACACGTGTAAGCTATTATGCAATCTGAATTAACATATTTTGACTTCAATATAGCAATAATGCTTGCTCATCCCGGGTATTCAAGGAACTTGTTGCCATTTTGAGCCTCAACGTAACGTGACATGATGTTATCGCGCGTTATATCTGGGTATGATGTATAAGGATCATACTACAGACGATATTTTATGTCGGATGCCATATAAATAGAGATGCGGAGACGTAGTAGAAGAATAGCGTTGTCTCCAGGCTATATAGTGGTTAGCTCAAGTGAACCACTACATAACTAGTGTAGCCACTCGTCGTGACTTTACAGAAAGACTCCATACATCGACATGACTTATTTTGCCATTAAAACGTAACTGAAGTCTATTATGCGGCGCTACCAAATCAAGCACTGGCACATCCTCGCTTCTTTGAAGGTACTACCAATGGATATATCGCATTATGCAGGTCGCAGTTTGTTATATGTAGGGTGCAATTGAATGTGTAGTTTGCATTTTGTATATGCAATTTGCTCTTTGCGATATATCCAGTAGTAGTTCCTAGTATTTTGCGAGCATAGTCTTCTGTCAACGAAGTGAAAGCTGACTAATGCATATCTACATAAAATGGTAGAGATGTGAATGTATCATCAAGATAATACATTCACATCTCAACATACAATACTATATAGTTCTAGTTGTGGGAATGTTGAAAGGAATAAACTACAGCATTCCAGTAGAATAAATACTCGATGGTCAGAATACCAATAATATCACTTTCAATCATCCTTCAGCTAGACTTTAACTCACACTTGTAAATAAATGCTCCTCTTCAACTAACATCATACTCCAAACTAGAGATCAATAGACAACTTCTCTTCAACAAACATCGTACTCCAAACTAGAGATCAACAGACAACTCCTCTTCAACAAACATCGTACTCCAAACTAGAGATCAACAGACAACTCCTCTTCAACTTCACCAAACTTCACACATAGCCACATGCACCACATCAACATCTCCAAACTTCACACACAGCCTCAAACTCCCATCAACATCTCTATTCTAAACCTGGTCCATTCCGTTTCAATATAGCCCCGCTTCGTCCTTAGCCCAAGCGAGATGTAAGACAACCAATAGCCGCTATCACCATCGAGTCAATTGGACCAGCCAAAAACAGATTCCCGTTGTATAGAAGCAAGACAGTGTGCCCACACG
>JAKTTX010000036.1:0-44428 GCA_030560575.1 Kodamaea fungicola | reverse complement strand
TAGTGAGTAGTGAGTAGTGAGTAGTGAGTAGTGAGTAGTGAGTAGTGAGTAGTGAGTAGTGAGTAGTGAGTAGTGAGTAGTGAGTAGTGAGTAGTGAGTAGATTGAATGAATAATGATGAGTAGATTAAATGAATAATGATGAGTAGATTGAATGAATGATAATGAGTAGATTGAATGAATGATGAGTAGATTGAATGAATAATGATGAGTAGATTGAATGAATAATGATGAGTAGATTGAACGAATGATTAATGAATAGTACAAGTAATGAGTTGATTAATAAATGATTAATGAATAGTACAAGTATGATTGATGTATATTACGAGTAATGAATAATGTATACTAATATGAATAATAATATGAATAGTATGAATATAAATGTTAAGCATTTGTTGAGTAATTAGCTTGATTGTTTCAGTGTAGTGGGTTTTTTTGAGAAACACGTTATGACTAGCAAGAGTTTTTCCCTTGTTATATTCTAATCAGCTCTTTATATTCTTTTTTACCAACTTCCTAGGTAATTTGCACTCCCGTTTTGGGTGCAAGTCCGAGCCATTTATTTCAAGAAGGCTATCTCGGACTCGGCCTTCCATGACTCGATTGCTCCGAGTCTCAATTCGGCAGACTCCTGTCTTGATTGAGATTGTTTCATCTTCTTAGTATCAGGGTCAAATAGCCGGGTGCATAGCTATATGCCGTTCAATATAAGGGATATATCTTGGCGTAACCTTTGTAACCGAGGGAAGCGGACGTAAGGTAGTAGTAGTCGCCAGTCCCTAACAATGAATAGTATGAGTATATATAGTACGAGTAATGAAAAGTATATGAAAAGTACGAGTAATACATAAATAGTATGAACATATATAAAAAGTACGAGTATATATAGTACGAGTAATAAAAAGTACGAGTATATATAGTACGAGTAATAAAAAGTACGAGTAATAAAAAGTACGAGTAAAGTACGAGTAATAAAAATAGTATGAACATATATAAAAAGTATGAATATGTTAGGCTTGTGTTACTTAGCTTAGATTGTTTTAGTGTGAGTGGGTTTTTATGTGTGGAACACGATGTGTATTAGTTAAACGGTCAGTAGTAGCTTTTACCTTGTTCTTTGCTACTCTATTTCTACTCTTTATATACTTTCCGTTCTAAGTGAACATTTGCAATTCCACTTGGATGCAAATATTTAGTTTGGGCGGTTAATTTCCCGATGGCTGTGCGAGATAAAGCTCTTATCTTGGAGTAACCTCCTATCGTAACCAAGGGAAGCTGGCATAAGGTATTGGTACCTCTTGTCCCTAACAGAATGTATATAAAAAGTACGAGTTTATATAGTACGAGTAATATATAAAAAGTACGAGTAAAAAATAGTTGAGTAAAAATAGTATGAACAATACAAGTAATAAAAGTTTGAATATTTGGTTATTCACTTTGTTGATTTGGTTTACTCATTTCTTAACTTGGTTTACTCACTTCGTTTGTTAGTTTATTTGGTTCTTTACTCACTTCGTTTGTTAATTTATTTCGTTCTTTACTCACTTCGTTTGTTTATTTATTTAGTTCTTTATTCACTTCGTTTTTTAGTTTATTTGGTTCTTTTCTCACTCACTCACTCACTCACTCACTCACTCACTTCGTTCGTTCGTTCGTTCGAACAATATAATACGAGTAATGATTAAATAACGAAATCAACAAACGGTGCCTGAAAACCAATAAACCAAATGCCATCGTAAAACTTACCCATCCTCTCATGAAATAAACTCACAAAACATCCTTCAAACTAACCTGAGCAGAACCCCTAGCCAAAGGTTTTGGCTGATCGTCACTCTTTTTCCACCCAATCATAAAGATCACACTGAAAGTAGCAGGCAAAGTGAGGTCGCCTCCAGGACCGTGTTCTCCATGTAAACTCTTGTAAATCTCGTTGGCAGCAAGAAGAACATCTCTAGGAAGCAGGCCTGAACGAGACAAAACGGCGTTTTGCTCGCCCATGGCCTGCAAGTCGTCGCAGAGAGAAACAATGTCAGGAAAGCCGCCCACCACGATATCCTCGGAGTCAATGGTGAGCATGCTAAAGCCCGCGCGGCTCAAGAGGTTTCCGATGTCGTTCAAGTGGACCAAGGGAGAGACCCGCGGGGTGATTCCCCCGCGGCGCTCCAACTCGGCAAGCTGCAACAGCGTGCGCAACTCGTAGAGGGTGTCGCCACCGAAAAGGGTGCCCATGAAAAGCCCGTCGGGCTTGAGCACCCTGTTGATGTTGGCCAACGCCTGCGGCAAATCGTTGATCCAGTGGAGTGCCAAGTTGGACACCACCACGTCGTACTCGTTTTCCTTCAAGCACTCGTGGTCGAACGCTTCTTCATCCGCTACAACTCGGCGCACCTCCCCTGCAAACACCCGGTTGTACGGCTCGTCCACGTCTCTCTCGAGAAGCGCCTTTGACGAGTCCAACATGGTGTACTGTGCGACCTTGGTCCGTACCTTTTCTTTATCTTTGTTAAGTTGATTGATGATCTGGTGTTGTACAGAGTCTCCATGCAATGCGGTTTCCAAACACATGTTCTTCAACAAGTTTCCCAGCGAGGACCCAAAGTCCAACAACTTGTTAAAGTCTCTGGTGATGAACGCCAACCTTTCAATCGTCCGGATTGCAACTTCATCTTTCAAGTAGTCTTTTTTACGTGAATGTTCGGGTTTTAGAAGGGCTGTTCGTGATCTTTGTAGTACCTTGGCATTTCTATCAAAAACGTTGAAGTGTTTTGGTCCGGTAGCAAGGAACCTGACTAGTTTATGGTTCATGATGAGATGAAAAAAACAAAAGATTGAGAGGATATCTGATATTAAAGATAGGATACTGAGATTATAGGAAGAGTATTGGACGATATAAGAGGATTATAAGACAAAAATCATAAGACTAATATCAAAAAATCATCTAATACATTTAAGATACCACGCTTAAGATATCATACTTAAGATATCACACTATCACACTTAAGATATCACTATATCATACTTAAGATATCACTATATCATACTTAAGATATCACTATATCACATTTAAGATATCACACTTAAGATATTACACTTAAGATATTACTCTTAAGATATCACACTTAACCATCAATCATCAATCTTCATCAATCATCAATCTTCATCAATCATCATCATCAAAACACTAATGAACATTCGAAACCTAGTAGATAAAAAACGATTCGACGAAATCTTTAAAATCCTACCATCACTATCCAACCATAAAGTCCCAATGGAAACCTACAAAATGATTCTACGGGACATTCCAAAATCAAACAAAGATCATCTGAAATTAGCATTATTGACCTTCTACAAAGCAATGAACCAACACCGACAAAACAAAGTGATTAGGACGGTTTTACAGGAAGACAAGTACTCGATGAGTACGGACCTTTTTGGGTGTTTTGAAAAGTGTAGTCAGATTCCTCAATTGTTGGTGCTCAATACGATGTACGCAGAGTACATTGATACGATTGCAGATGGCAGGCTTAAGAGTCTCTACTACAAAGCGCACATGGAAGTACTTTTGAATAGCGGGCAGACCGATGCCAGCATTGAGTTTGTAGAGACGGCGGGCGTGTTTGAAGGATTCCCGTACACCAAGTTTGTGCAAGAGCTCGTCAACACCAACAATGTGGATAGACTAGCGGCATACTTGGGGAAGGAGGAGTTTGTGGGGAACGTGGGAGCGGAGTGGATGCGGGGGTTGGAGTTGGGGGTGCGGCACAACCACCATGAGTTGGTGAAGGTGTGCTACACGCATTATGTGATGCGGGGGTACGCGAATGCGGCGATTTCGACCGAAGACACGGTTTTGGGAGTGGACCTCGGAAACTCGGTGGCGCGCGAGTTCACGGACGAGATGGTGCTTCAGATCTTGGGTGTTTTGTCAACACACGGCGACGTGGACCTGGTGGTCGCGCTCATAGAGTCGCATTTCTTGCACAAGTCGTTGAAGGGAGAGGTTGCCTTGACCAGGGAGTTGTGTGCGCAGATCATAGCGTCGTACTGCTACCACACAGACGCTAGAGTTCTACCAAAACACGAGGCCGACAACAGCATCAAGCAGGTGTTGGACGTGGTGGATCTGTTTGTTCAAAGCAAGCTTGACGATATCTCGTACAAGGACATTGCGCGTGCGGTGTCGTACAAATTCCTTCATTACCAGGCCCACGACGAAAATGTAGCCCGAGCGAATCAGAAACGTATGCAGATGGAGGAGTCGATCCGCAGTGCAAACGGGATTCCGTACAAGGTTTCCAATGACAACATGACGTCCTCCATGTACGGGAATATCTTGGCCAACTTGGATATTCTCCAGAGCTTTGTTAGCGAACACATTGATCACCTTGGTACCAAGTCTCCGAAAACCCGCACCATCTTCATAAACTGCTTGCTCAACCACATCGACATTCACCAGAACTTTTCCGCGTCAGTGGTGGTCTTGAAGGCGCTTTCGGAAAAGGATGCGAATTTTTTGGACTGGTTGGATGCCGATCTGTTTAACATCTTGGCGCACACCATCTCGTCGTCCCCGGCGGCCAGCGAAACGTCAATGGTGTTGTTTGAATACTTGTTGACGAGGTTTGGGGAGCTTCCAGCGAAATGGTATGGTTTTTTGATGGCTGCAAATAAAACAAGTGAGCATGCATTGCAGGTTCTAGCATATTATTATAGAAAGTCGGGGGGTGTTGATGAAACGGCCGACCGTATGCTTCCTTCCATTTCGTGCGATTATCCTGAAACGATCTTGTACAGCGAGACAAAGTACCGTGACTATGATTCTAGAGATGCCCAGATATTACGGTTAGTTTTTGCAAATTTATAGATCACTGGAAAATACGTGACTATGCCGAGATACTCAGATATTACGGTTAGTTTTTGCAATTGTTTATAGATCACTGGAAAATACGTGACTATGCCGAGATACCCAGATACTACGGTTAATTTTGTCAAATGTTTATAGATCACTGGAAAATACCGTGACTATGATTCTAGAGATACCCAGATACTACAGCTAGCTTTTACAAACATTTATAAACATTACACACTGAATAGCTTTCATGCAAGGGTATATGGAACAGTGCCCGCAGAGCTCCTATAGATCACCGACGGCAGCACGCAAGTCTGCAGCATTGATTTCGATTTTGGAAGGACGGGTTCTCAAGGTTCTGCGACTGCGCTTTTGCTTCAATCCCTCAAGAAGACTTCTGTCCGAGTCGTCGCACGTTGGAACATGCCTTTTCTTTGTAACAGAGTCGTTTGCAAAGGTGGACAGGAACGAGAGAGAGAACGACAGGCCCATCATCATGGTGGAGTCAACAGCCAAACGCATGATGTTGTTGGCATGGCATGCCAATGGGTCGTCGTCTTCCTCGAGCTCACGCTTGGGTGCTCGGTTTGGCAGCGATGTGTAGGGAAGCAGTGGAAGCGCGATCACAAGCGCGGCTTTGTCCATCTTCAACAACTTGGTTGATCTCTTCTCTTTTAAGAGAGACACGGGAGTCAGCTGCAAGAGGTTGCCAACCGGTTTCTTGGAGCTTCCGGAAGGACTGAAGTGGATGGTTTTGTTTGGAATCGGGGTGTTGAATATAGATGAGTCGTCGGCCTCGTAGCTGTCGGCCTCCAACTCGGGGATCTTGCCCTCAAGCATGCGCTTGCCACTCTTCTGTTTCTCAACACGCTTCTGTGTTGTTTCTTGCTTGGGTCTAGTGAAAGGGAGCTCCAACGTGAAGGCTGCAACAAGAGCCTTGTTTTCTGCAATTAGGTCGTCAAGCGGATCGCAGTTGGGCGAGCGGCTGAGAAAATCCTTGGACACAGGAACCCTGCCCACAACCGGTGTTTTTGGCTCAGGATCATCGTGAATCTTCAAGTTCTTTACAAACGTAGACTCGCGGAACGCTCCACACTGGAGCGTGCCCTTGTCCATGGCCGTGGGGAAATCGTACTCAAGGTTGACTGTTGGGTGAACATTGTATGCTAACATTTTCCTGTTTTCTCACCTTTTTACCTTCTTTTCCTTCTTTTTTACCTTCTTTTTCACCTTCTTTTTCACTCTTATATATCTTTTCCTTGTATACGTTTTGCAACTTTCCTATTTAGTAAATTGTTTGTATACAATAAAGCCCAATACGGATGTGCGGTGTCGCAGATCGATGCACATGTCGGGGCGTGAAATGTCGGCGCGCGGCTTGCAAAATCTCTACGCTGATTGGCTATGTACGTGTATTGAATAAATGCAAACGGGGGTGATTCAAATGAATTAATGAAGAATTAAAGCTAATGCAAATGAAATGGAAGCTACTGCTTTTCTTTGGAATATCTTTCTTGCAAATGTACCCTTCTAGACTTTTCATCTATTATCGAGTCATTCCCATGCACATTGTCAACAGGACAAGGAAATAACGAGTTGGCTCCTACCATTAACACGCACACCGCAAACGTCGAACTGAACAACGAACTAGTCACTCTGTTTCTCTGTGTAGCTTTGATGGCTGAAAACATTACTTGGTTTTTTTTGTTCTTGAAAAATTTCGTTGGCTATACCACGTGATGCCATCGAATTAGCCAATAGTGGGTGTACTTTACGTAAGTGGTGATTGAGTATGAATGTTGATGTTTGGTTGTTTTATGGATATGTAGTTTGTAATATGTTTTATGATGTAAGGGTGATGTGAATTATCACGTAAACCATTATAATTTGTGTGTGACATGTTTTTAGAGTTGTAAATCTTTATTCTATATGTATTCTGTATTCTGTATTCTATATGTATTCTGTATTCTGTATTCTATATGTATTCTATATTCTATATTTATTCTATATTTATTCTATATTCCATATGTATTCTATATGTATTTCATATTTATTCTATATGTATTCCATATGTATTCCATATGTATGCCATCTATTACATATCTATTACATATCTATTACATATGTATGCCATCTATTACATATCTATTCATCTATTCTATATGTATGCCATCAATTCATATTTTACTTATCTATTCCATATCTCCTTCTATTCCATATCTCGTATATTCATCTATATAAATCTTCTTAAGATTTCTTAAACTTCTTCAACTCCTACACCATCATTACACCAAACTACATCAATCAACTCTTTATTCATTCAAGTGAAAATACATATTATTTTACATCATTGATAACCACTAAAAGCATCACCCTTAATAAGCTCAAACCCAGACTTGAACTTTCTGTCAAGTGATAACTCTCTCTCAGACTTCTTCTGATCAACCATCTCAATCTTCACAAGTTCTTTGACAATGGCCAATCTGTGTGCAGTGGCTACAGACACAGTCTGGTAGACAATATGATTTCTTCTTTTCAATCCCAAGGCTGCTATGTTCTTGCGGATGTTTGGAGGCATCCCAATAATGGATCTAAGCTGGGTAATCTTGTAGAACATCTCCTTAGCAGACATTGGTGCAAAGTTAAAAAAGATTTGAAAAATTTACCCGGAAAACAAATCGATGGACGACGTGCACGGCCAAGAGATTGTAAACCAGGTGGACGAGCTCCATGGAGAGCTTCGGGGGTATTGCAGGAGCTTGGGTGCGTTGGTGGGTAAGTTTCTAGACCATTCCGTGAGCGAATCGGATTCATTTGAGATGTCCAAGCCTATCTTTAGGAAATTTTGCAGCCTCGTGAACCAGTTCGAGGTGAATCCCAAGCTACTTGATGGTGAATTGGCCTACTACATCGACACGTTATCGGCAATGTTTTTGAGTGTATCCGGCAATTTTCTAGGAAAGGGAATCGGCGAGATGGTGTATTCACTCTCCAAGGTGAGGGGGTTTAAGAACGTCACCAACTACTTTTCCAGTGACGTCTACTTATTTGCGAGGTTGCTTGAGCTCACGCCGACGTTGGAGGACGAGAACGAGGTGTTCATCTGCTTGATGTGGTTGAGTAACCTCGTGCTTGTGCCGTTCCCCTTGGACAAGATCGGGCCGGGGTTGACCAGCAATGTGTACACCCTTGGGATGGTGAATCTTTCCGAGCATTTGAATGCATCGATGAATCAGACCGTGTCGCTGATTCTTCTCTCACGGTTGTTGGCAAGACCAGAAGCGGGCCATTTTCTCCAGCAGTACCTTGTAGAGATCGAGCGCGAATGGGGAAAGATTGGCCGCGTCAATGGATCGGTCAAGTTGGGCCATTTGATGACCGTTAACAAGATCATGAAGAGGTCGCTGTTGGATGTGCAGGCGGTGTACCATTTGATCTCAATTGACCTAGTGGGCTTGCGGAGCTCTTCTTACAATAACATGAATGTTTTGTACATGATCAAGCTCTTGACGCGAATCTGTGTGGGCTCCATCAAACAAGGAGACTTTGCTGGGGTCTCCACCATCATCAACAATCTTTTGAATGACATCTTCACGTTGGACACGTTTGACACGGCGTTGCGGTACGCCATGGCCAAGAGCTTGATGCTCATCACGAAAACACTCCGTGACTGTGGTGCTGAAAACTACCAGGAACAGTTGGCGGTGTACATGATTGCACAGTTGGACATTGAGGTGTCGTCATTTGTGGAGTTGGAGATTGATTTTGACCAGGCGTCCATCCCACGGTACCACACCATTTTGCTCTACTTGGGGTATGTGTGCTTGAACAGGTGCTTGCCGTTGAGTTTGGTTTCCACCACGCTAAGCATTGTCCACCGAACCTTGTTTTTCGAGCAGGCCAGGTTCACCACCACCTTGGGCAGCCAGGTCCGTGACGCCTCGTGCTTTGTGTTGTGGGCCATGTGTAGGCTCTTCAACCAGGACACCTTTCCCGTGGGCGATGGCATGAAAAACATTCTCTTTGATCTTTTGGCGGTGACCACCATGGACACGGAGTTGATTATTCGCCGGTGCGGAATCGCTGTGATCCAAGAGTTTGTGGGGAGGTTTGGCTCGGTCTTGTTCAAAGGGTACTTTGCGCTGGATGACGAATTGGGCAAGTTCATCATTGCGTTTATCGAGTTGTTCAGCAGTCTGCTGGTTTCGTCTAACAACCAGTCCTATGAGTTGATTCTCGGGCTAGTTGATCTAGGCTTCAGCAAGCATTTGTTTATTCCGTTGCTTCTACAGAACATCCTGACCAAGAGGTTTGAATTACAAAAGTTGAATGTTGGCTATATTAAATTGTTATTGGATAGAGAGCCTCGGGTGACGCTTCTTTCCAAGTTCCTTGGTACAAAGGAACATCTGCGTTTGGAAGTGATGCACCTTCTCTTGACCCAAGACCAGTTGCTACTCTATCAAATTAGTGTGTTGGCTGATGCGACTGTTATTCCCAAGGTGGAGGAAAGGTTGGTTGGTTTCAAGTTTGACCACCACCATGACTCTTCTGAGTTGGCCGAGGGTTTCATCAAGTGGGTTGTGTTTTTGGTCACGCAACACGTGGAGATTGATGTCCACTGGAACACTATCTTCAATGTTCTTAGAACTAATACAACTCCCGAGTTGGAAAGTCTATTCTCCAACTTGTTCCAACTTCTTGGACCTCACTCCATTCCACACACCCACCTCAAAAAGCTACACTATTATCTCACAAAAAATAATCTCATCTTATCAAAGTCATTGTTGAATTATACCCAAGATAACGAGTTTATCCAGATTCTTTCCAACACCAAAGTGGACGCCCAAGTAAGGGCAAACATGATCAACTGCTTGAGTGATAACTACTCCTCATGTATCCCCAATGAAAGCATTATAGCCCTCTTGGATGATTACACCACCACTAACCAGGGTGATGTGGGGTCCAAAATAAGATTTGCAGCAATGAAATTAATAGGCAAAAATAGGCTTTTCTTTGAGGGTGCAAATCTCCAAATCAAGCTAATTCGGCTTTCTGGGGAGTTGATAGATAAGCTCAGAATAGAGGCCTTCAAATTACTATTGGACCAGCCGTCTGCTCAAATTGACAACCTTGACTTTCTGCAATACTTTGCCATGCTTTTTTCACACTATGCAGCTGTAGTAACCGACCAGGAGTTATCGCTCGAATTCTTACGAGGTGTAACGTTTACCATCGGTGCAACGACGGCCAGTTCCATGATCATCAACGACTCATTCAAACAATTTCTCCAATTCCTTGAAACATCCCCACATAAAGAAACTGTTCTTCGGAATCTTCTCACTTTGTTGAAAATGACCCCGAACCCCTCCACCAGACAAAACAAGTCATATGCCGTTGTTTTACAGACTTTGGTCAGGCTTTTTGAAGCCAACTATACATTCCCCTCCCTGTTCAGCTACGAAGCATTGTTTATTCGGTGCTACAATCTCCAGATTAACACGGCCAGTGAAAACCGTGTACAGCTGACCCTAAAATTAATGCAGTACATTGCGTTGTATGGCCCCGATGCTTTGCGGGTGAAGGCCAGCAAAAGATTGGTTGCCCTCACATGCACTCACAAGCTGCCCAATATTCGCGTTGCAGGTAACGATGCGCTCTTTGAAATTGCTAACGAGGAAAACAATTTGCCGTTGATCTCTTTACTTGATTCTATCGACTGGTCATCCCGCGGTCCTTTTCCTCAAAACGACTTGGAAGAGCTTCTACACTAATCATAGTATCATATATTTCCCATATTCCCTTATAAGCTACGTGCAATTGTTCCTTATAAAGTTCCTTATAAAGTTCCTTATAAAGTTCCTTATAAACTAACGTGCATCCTCATAAACTAACGTGCATCCTTATAAACTAACGTGCATCCTTATAAACTAACGTGCAAATTGTCAGTAGACTTGTGGTATCTTTCCTTTTCTTCTTGGATGAGATTACCAATGTTGGAGTGAACAAACTCCGAAACAGTTTCAGTGGCTGTAGTTGCTGCGGAGCCAAAGTAATCGTTTTTGTTGGTATCTTCGGTCGATTCCTTGTGTGGAGTCATAGGAGAGTTGTTAAATTGGTCGCTAAGAGTTTGATAAGTCATGAATATATAAAGTGGCGTAAATTTGTAAATGATTTTACACTTTGTATCTTATCAATTGTGGGGAGAGATCTTTGTGTGATACATATATGCAGGACAGTATTGTTGCGGTATCATATTTACCATCACATGACCAGTGGTAAACACTACTACGAAGTATTGAGTATAATTATCTAGATAATATAAATATATTGGGACATAAACTTGTAATCTTGAATAATGATAATTTATTACATAACTTGTAATCTTGAATAATGATAATTTATTACATAACTTGTAATCTTGAATAATAATTTATGTCTATATTGTGACATAAATCACTAATCTTAATGATACTTTATTACTTTTATTTGATTCTGTTAGGGAAACTAGGTTACTAATACCGTATGCTTGATTCTTATCAAACATAAAAAGTATAAATTATGTTTGCCCTACGGTTTTAGCAAGATTAACTTGCTTGCTAAAATATCAGGTATTTGGCAATTTCCACCCTGATCTTTAAGAGATAAGTATTTTTGTTGGAAAACTATAAATACCTGACTAAATACTCTAAATAAATTATCGAAATAGATCTTTTAGATCACAATCTAAAGCGATTGGTATATATTCCATCACATACACATAAACAACTAAGCTATTTACCAAACAAATACTTAACAGATTCATAATTACAACTACACGATAATAGTAATTTAATTACTCTTTCTAAAATCACATAATTAAAACCAAATGTGCTACATTCACATAATAAATAATACATTAATTAAAACCTTGATTTTGAGGCTTATCAGTACTCCTGACAGAACTAGTATTCGAATCCCGTCTTTGGTTATTTGTGGTGACGGGAGTTCCAATACCAGTGACTGATTGAAGATTAAACTTTGGGGAAGCATGTCTCATGTTCATGAGATCATTGATCACCAACTTTTCTTTTTTTATCAACTCCTCCTCTTGATACGAACGGTTATTTTGAAAGTCGGCATAGTAGGGATTCTGAGGAAACTTTTGGAAGTTTGGGGGTGCAACACCAAAGTAGGGCCTTGAGGGGTCCTGGTGAACATGATGCGACACCAGGGTGGGCTTTGGAATGCCTTCGTTTTTGAGTTTCTTCGACAAGTAACTACTCTTGTACTTGATAAACTTGAGGATCTTGATATACTTCAAGTCCTCATCCATTTCCTCATCGTCCCAGTCGATGCTGCGGTAATAGGAGCTTCCGTCGTCGTCGTCATCGTCATATTCCTCCTCTTTTAAGATGTCATCTTTGAGATCGTCATTGATCAACTTCTTAAATATCAAGTCCTCCTTTTTCTCTCTAGAGTTTGGTTTGGTGACGTTAGTTTTGTAGTTGATAAAGGCTTTCATGAACAAGTCGATGCTGGAGTCCAAAAGTTTTGTAGAGTCATGTACGAGCTCTATCTCGTCGCGACGCTTGTAGAACTTTAGTTGGCAGATCAACAAGTAGACCATCTGGAGGACGATTGTTTTCTTGAGGTTGATGACCGTCATGGACAAGCCGTTAAACATGAAGTTGAAGGGCGAGGTGGGGATTTCCTTGGTGATGCGCTTGATGCGTGCATGGCTTGGGTTCTCCGCTCTTCTTCGTTTCACACTAAAGTCGTTGATAACGAAGCCGTCCTCATCCACATCCAAGCCCAAGCTCTCCATCACTATCGAGTTGGCACCCGCGGGCGATATCATGGACTCTCGTGCATCGTGGATATGGTGGAAGAGAAGCGAAAAGTAGCTCAACACTTCGCGGGAAATCTCTGCTATTTGGATGTAGTGCGTGTAGTTTAGCTCCTTATCCACAATAAAGTTCAAGTAGTTCATGGAACGAATAATGATGTAATGGAAGTTCAACTGGATTTTGATCAATTGTGATGCAGTGTGAATGTCAGGCAACCCTGTTGCTTTATACTGGAGTAGCCCTTCTTGAGTGATTCCCGACAGGGTTTTGGAATCCTTCAAATCATGATACAAGTTATTCGTGGTAATGTTGAATAAATTGGGCAACCCCATTTTATGCTGTAAAGGAACCAAGTCTATGGTTTTATGTTTTAATGAGTTTCTCCAGTTGGAGAGATTCTTGTCAATGTTCAAGAACTGGTTGAAGTTGTAGTTTAAGTTTCCGTCGTTACCTTCACCGTCGTCCTCGTTCAAGATCCAGTCCAACAGTTTGTGTTCCTTTTGGGTTTTCTTCTTCTCTTGCTTCAAGTATTCGTAGTAGTTGGGTGCAAAAGACGAAGGAATGACTATATTCATCAAGTTCAAGAACTCAATACTTGGTTTTAATAGTGTGAAGAACAACTCATCGTTCATTCCGTTGCCTGCGTCAAGCAACTCACTCAATTTCTCTGGGGTCAACTGGAAGTACCGGTCAATGGTGACTGGGTTGATGACGGTGGTGTTGATGCTTGGTTTGAAGCCAAACTTCAAGTTAAAGCATTTCAACAAGACTTTGAATACCCAGAAAATCTTGACTCTGTCTCGTTTTTGTTGCAAGTTAAGCGACAAATCGTTGAAGAACAAGTTCTTCAGGTTCAAGTTGATACCCAAGATCCCGATAAACGAGTTGATCAAGCTGGATAGTATCAACGATTTTTCTTTGTTGTTGGTGAGCAACGAATAGTACAAAAAGAGCTCGTACGTCCGCAACTGCGCAATCGACACATGGAACACGTTCAAGTACGGAAGAAAGTCGTAGATCGAGGTGATTAACGCCGACGGCTCCTTTCTGCGAGTTTCAAACGAAAAGCTCGGGTCCGAATGGTTGAGCAACAAATTCAAGTTGACCGTAGGATCATTAATCATGATGATGGCGTAGATTTGGATGATGGTCATCAAGTACTCGTTGACAATCTGATAATCGTTGTTGTTCGAAAGATTAAACCCATTGATGGTGGAGTCGTCGTACGTGAAAATAAATGGATACATGGTGTGGAACGCATCATACGACTCCATGAACTGCTTGTAATCGAAAATTGGAATGAACGTATTGTAGTTCAAGAAGAACTGAATGATCTGATGGTCCAATTCCCTCTTATTGTTGAAGATCTTTTTGAAGTTGTTGATGAGCCTGATAAACAAGTCGTAGATGTCAAACGGCAACTGGTCATCAGGCAACTGGCCCAACTCCAACCCGCCCTTCTTCTTGCTGTACTGGGTCCCCGTCAACGGGTTGTATATCAAATCCACGTATCTGTTATGGAACTGATTGTAGTTGTTGAACGACGGGTGGTACAAATAACTGTTGGGGTCATTCAACAAATAATTGTGACTGTTGGTAATCTTGAGAAACGGCAAGTTCAAGTTGATCAACAAGTGGTTGAACTGCGACTCAAAGTTTAAGTTGTCGTTACCAATGATAATGCCCTTGGCGTCGAGATTGAATATCTGGTCAATGGGATTGTTGATTTGAATGCTGTGGTTCATCAACACCTTGTCCTTGGGCTTGGGCGACTCTTCCTTGTAGTTCACATGTATCATGGAGTCCTTTCTGGCAGGTGCCCCAGCGGCTGGCGCTTCGCTGACCCCATACTTCTCTTTGAGCAATCGGTTCTCCTCCTCCATTTCCTTGAGTTTCTTCTCCAAGTTTTCGGTGTACCCCTTTGGAAACGCCCTTCGCGTGAGCTTGTCACTTGTCTTACACTCAAACCCAATCTTGTTACAGTTGAAACACGGGTATTGTCCATCACATTTAATCTTCTTAATACGACATCGGTCACATGCTTGCGACACACGCACTCCAGACGTGGTTGTTATAAGCTTAAAGTTGGACGTAGACTTATCCTTCTTGTCGTTTTCTTCTGACATGGCTTTCCTACTTCAAATCATATATCACTGGTATTCCCCCAGACTTTTTTTTGTTGTTTGTGTGAGAAGACGCTTTTTCCTGTACATCGGTTCACCGGCTTCTTTCATGAGGGTTGAATTATAATGTGCCGTGGGTCCGAGGTTTCTATTTAAAACCGCAATCCCTGTTTTTCCCGAGGCACATGACTTTGCTCGTGCTTTTGGTGATGGAGGAGAATGCACCGTTTAGTAGATTTCCTTTAGCTATTCACAGTGATGAATTTCCCACAGTATCCTTTCTAGATATTATTCCCATTTCTTATTGATATTATTCCCATTTCTATTATTCAGTAAAGTATTCAAGGTACTGTAGCTAATTTACTGTAATCTCTATTTGGCAAATAATCTGTTAGATCTATAATTTTGGTGACTTATGTCTCCATTTCTGCTACGAGCCACGCTCGACATTTTGGTAGATTCATTGATTCTGATTCTGGTAATACCGAAAGTATTTAAGGTTCAGATTTGACGCGTTGTTGCTCTTTCAAGTTTATAAATTACCTTACATTATGACCATTTTACCTTCCGCTAATAGCTTTTCTCTCAGGATGGAGAGACATATCAAGATTGAATATTCCAACATCATCGTTTATCAATCTCAAAATGCGTGTACTCAATAATAACATTTGGATGCAAATTCCACATAGATTTTGTGTACAATAATATCCGTGATAGTTTAGTGGCTAGAATCTCCGCTTGTCGCGCGGAGGACCGGGGTTCAATTCCCCGTCGCGGAGCTCTTTTTGTTGATAAGGTGATCTTTTTGAAAGATTAAAGAGATGAAAAGTGTTTGGAAATATTTGGTAACAGTTTGCTATTGAAAGTATCAGTAAGTTATAGTACGAGCAAATAACTGAGGAAGAACTGAGGAAGAACTGAACAAAAACTAATTAAATTACAACTTAGCAATAACTAAACAATAACTAATTACAACTTAGCAAAGTATCTTTAAAAGTATCTTTAAATATAGATGAAATACAGATTAATACAGATTCAATGGACAGCGCTTAATTGCCCTGCATATAATCAATACACCTTATTTTTGACAATCTGTTGTATAATTTACGCAGCTCTGACTTTATTATACTTATGATTGGAACAGGTAGTGCTCAAATGTGAATCTACTAGTCAATGGAGGTTGATGACTAGTAGTTCAATTCTAGTTCAGGTAACCTTCGATAGTAATCGTATATAATGTGTATGTTAGGAACTATAGGTACTATACCTTATGTCAGCTTCCCTCGGTTATGATAAAATACAGTCGACAGGAGCCTCTTATGATATTGAGCTAATTACTTGGCTATTTGACTAAGACGATGAATTACATGTTTTGGACTATTGCACCCAAAACGGAAGTGCAAATTACCAAATTAGAAAGAAGGTTTTGTGTTAGGCATTAGTTGAGTTACTTAGATTGTTTTAGTGTGAGTGGGTTTTTATGTGAGGAACACGTTATGTGTTAAAGCGATCAGTAGTAGCTTTTCCCTTGTTCGTCACTATTCTATTTCAGCTCTGTATATACTTTCTGGTTCCAAAACCATATTTTTGGTAGTTTCACTCCCGTTTTGGATGCAAATATTTAGTTTGAGCCATTAATTTCATCGTCTTAGTCATATAGCCAAGTAATTAGCTCAATATCATAAGAGGCTCCTGTCGACTGTATTCTATCATAACCGAGGGAAGCTGACATAAGGTATTCGTAACCTTTATTCCTTAACAGTATGGAGAATATTACAATTGTATATTTCTACTAAATAAACGTGAAAAATGAATAAACCAATCATACTAATTCTTTTCACAATCAATGAAAGTACCTAATACCGGTTTCTACTATGATTGAAGTCAAAAAAAGGAAAATTAGAGATTAAAAGAATGGATTGATAAAAAGTCCCGTTTGCCATTTTAGGAAGCAATAATCACATGCACTGTTATTTTTTTGCAGCTCTCTAAAACTTTTACAATACACCAAAAAAAGCCCGATACGGGGCTCGAACCCGTAACCTTTTGATATCCTAATTAAGAGTCAAATGCTCTACCGATTGAGCTAACCAGGCATTTTCTGAAAAATGAAATTTGGCAGGTTTTCATCATGTGAGAAGGTGACAGAACAAACAACTAATTATCCAATTTACTTTTTAATTGAGTTTGAATAATCCTGATATTGGTATTAGTAGCGTCTCCTAGTGTTAGATATAGTTAATCCTGATACTGACAGTATCTCTTAGTTGTCCTGGATGAAGAGTTAGGAAGTGTATTGGACTTTGTAAAACAAACTAAAAGATTAACTAATGCGGCAAATCTGAACAGATACTGAAATTATATATTTTATCTGGAGCATTACAAGATAATTATATATTAGAAACATATTGTTTTATTGTGTCAGTCCAAGATCAGAGTCAAAAATCCACCGATAAGTCGAGCGTAGCTCGTGGTAGAAATGGAGACATCAATTGTTAGATCTTCAATTATGGTTATTCTTATTTCTCATTACTTCGTTGATCTACGATCGAAATTTTCGGTTCATTGACTCTGACTCTGAACTGACACAATACCAATAGTACTTATATAAGTTCAGATCTGCCAGTTAATCTTTAAGTTTTTATATACCCAATACACCTTACGTTATAATACCTTCCGCTAATAGACCTTCACCCAGGACAACTAGGAGAAGCTACTACTACCCATACCAGGATTAACTACATCTAACATCAATCACCAAAATCATCAAACACCTAGTTATGGTGGATACTCATTCACTTAGTCACATCTTTCGTAATTCATAATTCTATGTTTGGTAAGTTTGTAAAAGTTAAATTTACTATATAAATAAACAATAATGCAAGAACTGAATAGAACCATACCCTGTGAAATAATACACTAATGCTTACCATCGGTTCTCTTATGTCTCAATTCATTTTGTTGCTTTTCAACTTCAGGATCGTAAAGGATAAAATCATTCAATGCACTACCGGCAGGAACCATGGGGAAGACAGGAACCTTCTTTTCCACAACAACTTCCATCAAGATTGGACCAGCGGTATAGTCCAAGAATTCCTTAACGCCGGACTTCAAGTCCTCGAACTTCAGGACTCTGATACCCTTAATACCCATAGCTTCGGCCAACTTGACAAAGTCAGGGTTGGACTGATGGGTGTGGGAGTATCTGTGTTCATAGAACAAGGATTGCCATTGAGTGACCATACCTTGTTCTTCATTGTTTAAGACCAAAATCTTGACTGGAGTCTTTGCCTGAACAGCGGCGGAGATTTCAGTCAAAGTCATGCTGAAAGAAGCGTCACCATCAATGTCGATAACCATGGCATCAGGCTTACCGACCTGCGCACCGATGGCGGCAGGCAAACCGAAACCCATGGTACCCAAACCACCCGATGTGATCATTGTTCTAGGCTGAGTCCAGGTAAAGTGTTGAGCGGCCCACATTTGATGCTGACCAACGCCAGTGGTGACGATAACCTCCTTGCCGTAGGTCAGGGATTGTTCTGAGATTTCCTTGATGACGGTTTGTGGTTTGATGGCAGAGCCTGGAGTTTCCACCAGGTATGCATATGGGTACATTTCCTTCCAGGCGTCGAGCTGGGCAAACCAGTCTTTTCTTTCGGCAACAGGCTCAAGCAAAGGCAAGATGGCCTTCAAGTTTTCGGTCACGTCACCCTCCACCGCCTCTGTGGCCTCCACAACCTTGTTGATGTTTTTTGGAGAGATTTCAAAGTGGATGATACCACCCCTACCCTCGGCAGCAGCCAACTTTGCTTCTGGAGCAAAGGTAGGCAAGGAGCCGGTGACTCTGTCATCGAAACGGACACCGAGACCAATGATGACATCGGCAGCTTGCATTGCGGAGTTAGCCGCGGCAGAACCGTGCATACCCATGAAGTCCAACGACTTTGGATCTCTTTGGTCAAACACACCCAAGCCTTGGATGGTTGTAGTGACTGGGATGTTAGTCTTGTCGGACAATTCCTTCAACAACTTTGGACCGTCAAGGTTGTTCAAGAGACCACCTCCGGCAAAGATGATTGGTCTTTTGGCGTTGTTGATTAATTCAGCAGATCTCTTTATGGCTTGATTGTTGAATTCAGAAGCAGCCTTTTGTGTGATTCTTTGCAAAGCAGTCGAAGGCAAGGTGGATTGGACTGGAATGGACTCTCTCAAGATACCCACAGTCACATCCTTGGGCAAATCAACCAAAACAGGACCTGGTCTACCGGAGGTTGCGATTTCAAACGCCTCGTTGATACGTCTTGGCAACTCAGCAACGTTTTTCACCATCACATTCCACTTTGTGCACGGACGCGAAATCCCGACAATGTCAGCTTCTTGGAAAGCGTCAGTTCCGAGGGCCGAGGTTGGAACTTGACCAGTGAACACCACCATTGGGACACCGTCCATCAAGGCGTCTGCCATTGGTGTGACAACGTTGGTTGCGCCTGGCCCAGAGGTGACCAAAACAACACCCGGCTTACCAGTGACTCTAGCGTAGCCTTCAGCCATGTGACCAGCACCTTGTTCATGTCTAGGAAGGATAAATTGAAAATTGTCAGAGTTGTAAATAGCATCGAAAACTGGCAAGATGGCACCGCCAGCATACCCAAAAACGGTGTCAACCTTATGTCTCAACATCATTTCGTGGAAGATCTCACCACCAGTTAACCCAATGAACGAGTCATCCATGAGCGGCTCATTACTTTTGCGTTCTTGCTTAATCTCTTGAACTATCGGAACTTTCAAAGCGTCCGTTACCGGGCTTGGTGCGGAAGCACTCGTAGCAGTGGTGGCAGCGGCAGCAGCAGATGTAGCATTCTTCAAGGTGCTCTTGGAGATATTGCGCGCAAAACGAGAGGTTGCTCTTGCAGCAACTCTAGTTATCCTAGCGTTCATCATTGTTGAAAAATTACGGGTCTTGATTTCTTATATAACGTGAAATTTTTTCTTCGTTGAGCGAGATACTGCATGTAGACACAACTCCGCAATGAGTCAGGTGCCTGAATCGGCGACACCGGATCAACGGATATGAGTCAATAAAAAACTTTTTTGATGTCTTTAGACCAACCAGTTTTATGATTTTTATGATTAAGTTGTATGTTTTTATGATTAACAAGTTTTATGATTTCTTAACAAGTTTTAATAATGTACGTAGTTCATAAGAAAATTCATAACGACAAACAAACCATAAAGAAGACCAAATCTAGAGTCTTCGCTGATCTTTTTCAGTTACTCTGGCTTCTCTTTATTACCACTCTGATTCGAAATTGTATCCACCGCCTCGCCTTCAAGAATTGTATTATCAACGACTGAATGAGCTCTGGTGTTGAACTGAGAAGGAACTGCAGGGTGGGCCCAATCCAAAAAGTCTCTCCTAACTTCAACATAATCATAGGCAAATTCACCAATTTGATCTTCATCCACACCAATCTCTTCTCCACTGTAGTCAATGCGCAAATGCAACCCCGGGATATTATCTATTACAAAGCAAAGAAACCCAGTGACAGCGGCACTATACACAATGGTGACGATAATATAAACAAGTTGAATGTACAACTGTTTCCAGTTACGATCAAGCCACCCACCTTGATGATCGGTCACGCCATCGTATCCAACTACGGTGGACGATCCAAACAAAGCATTGGCAAACAAACCCACAATGCCCGCAACGCCGTGCTCTGCCAAAACATCCAAAGAGTCATCCACCCGGCAGATATACTTGAGTTTGGTTGCAAAATTACAAATGACACCAGCCAATACACCGACAATGACAGACGCCCAGAGAGGAATCACACCCAGAGACGGGGTGGCAGCCACCAAGCCCGAAATGCACCCCGAGCACAACGCCACCATCGACCACTTCTTTTCCAACCGGAAGTCAACTAGACACCAGGAAATGGCCCCAAATGCCCCGCAAATATGGGTGTTCATCATGGAGTAAGGAACCTTGACGGAAGGAGTGCCCGCACTAAACCCGTTAAAGAAAAGCCATCCGACGTAGAGTAGACTGGTTCCCAAAAATATGGTCAGAATGTTGTGTGGTCTGTAGTTGATCATCAAGGTCTCATTTCGACGGCCCAAAAAGGCACTGTACACAAATGCAGACACACCCAGAAGAATCTCAACAGGCCCGCCTCCAGCATAGTCCAATGCTCCGCCCGCCCAAGTCAGCGACCACCCGCCTCCCCAGATCCAAAACACCACCGGACAGTACACTATCGTCGCCCAACAAAACAAAAAGATCATCAGCGGGAGAAACCTACCACGTTCAGCTACACATGCCCCCGCCAAAATAGCCAACGTGACAAGCAAAAACTGCATCTGGAAAATTGCAAATGCTATCTGTGGAAAATCACTATCTTCAGTGGCCTTCCCAAGTAGATTCTTAAACCCAAAGTAGTGCAAGTCCCCAATAAACTTGTTACTCAGGGTAGGAGAAAATGCTAACGAATACCCCCAAAAGTACCATTGGAAAATCCCAATGAAACTAGACAGAAATACTATCCACACCATCGAAAGTGCACTCTTCCGCCTGGCTAACCCAGAATACAAAAATGCCAAACCTGGAACCATGATCCAAATCATCGACAGTGCTATCGTGAACATTAGCACGTACAGTTGATTGTACTCGGCATCTTCTACAAAGACACTTCTTTTCAACATTGTCCTATTATTATTGGATTTACAGCTATATAAATACGTTTGCTGCAATATTGAATTGCTTTTTAATGGTCCCTGTACATGTTCACATCAACGGTAAATCTTCTCTTCCAAGAAAATTTTCATGTTTATCTGTGCAATCATATGACTGCACATGACTTCCTGAGTCTACTGCGCATACTTTTCTTATTTTTTATCCAGCCAATCAGAGTGTTGGGTCTTATCATGTGTATTAGAAGATTCGACTGAATGGAGCGAGCCTTGCAGCTGCATTTGGCGATGCTGTAGAGACAAGTGCAATTGGTGGGGGCGAAATGGAAGAAGAAGAAGATAAAGAAGATAAAGGAGATAAAGAAGATAAAGGAGATAAAGGAGATAAAGAAGATAAAGAAGATAAAGAAGATAAAGAAGATAAAGAAGTAATTGACAAAGTCAGTGTGGTAATTGTAGGAGTTCCGTTATGCCCTTCAGATATAGACGATGTGTGTTCGGAATGTTCAGTCTTTCCCGACACGCGTGTAGTCTTGATCAGGTCGGAGGGCATTGTTTCAGTCTCTGGTTTGGATTTTAAGCTTTCCGAAGTTTCATTTTCTTGATATTTGGTAGGACTGGACCCCGGGTTCAGCGAGGTACGTGTAGTTTGTGGAGTGGAAGCTTGTGCAGAGGTAGTTTCATTTGGAGTATTTGAAGTTGTAGTTTCATTTGGAGTGTTTGAAGTTTCATTTGGAGTGTTTGAAGTTTCATTTGGAGTGTTTGAAGTTTCATTTGGAGTGTTTGAAGTTGTAGTCTCATTTGGAGTATTTTCAGTGGTATCATTTGGAGTATTTTCAGTTTCAGTTTGGGAAGTTTCAGTTTCAGTTTGGAAAGTTTCTTGAGTATCTTGAGTCGTTCCAGAAGATGTAACAGTGTGAGTTTTTTGAAAAGTTCCAGTTCCAGTTGTCTCAGTTCCAGGTCCACTGGACGTCGCGGTTGAAAACGATTGAATCAGAGTCAAGTCACTTGAAAAATCATTATTTATACTGGAACTAGCCGTAGTCCCTTGGTTTTCGCAGCCACTTGTGACTGATGGTTTTGATAAAATATATGTTGGTGTGGTTGAAGAATTGATCGAGAATTGACTGGATGACCCAGTAGATTCACCAGATGATTCACTAGAAGATTCACTTGTCGTGGCTGCATCAATGGAAGATGCACCGGGGCTTGTAGGTTTTGCATCCTCCGAACCATCTGGGCTTGAAGAACTTTGAGAAATAGATGAGTCCAAGTGACTGCAAATGGAACATGGAATCGTGGTTGTTGTTTCATCAGTGAGTGTAGCTGTTATGGTACTGAAGGATTGTGATTGAGATGGAGAGCCACTAGAAGAAGATTCAGATGGAGCACTAAAACCACTAGACGTAGACGTAATAGATAAATCAGTAGAACTCATAGTAGAACCACTAGAAGTAGACGTAATAGATAAATCAGTAGAACCACTAGACCCACTAGAACTAGACGTAATAGATAAATCAGTAGAACTCAAAGTAGAAGCAGTATTAGTTCCAATAACCTTATCTCCACCATCAACTAAAACAATTTCCCTACCAAAATACTCATCAAGAACAGAACCATCTTCACACTCAATACGATAACCATAGTAATGACGAACAGTGGTGGAAGACTGGGCGTACGGGGCGATACCACTGACAAACGCACGATACCCTGTGCCAAGAGAACCGAACGAAACGGAGTAGAACGAGTTGGAGCACTGGTCAGATCCTTCAACAGTATCAGCAGATTTGGGAAAATAGAAATCATTCAAGTCGCTGGTGGAATACAAACCGATGTTTTTGCAGTCAAAGTTGAAATTGGTCAGGACGTTCAAGTAACCCGATTTTATACCACTGGGACAAGAGGCGGCCAAGAAATAGATTTGCTCAGTGTAGTCTGGGGTAGATCTGGAGTAGAAGACAGCTTCGTCGGCGTTGTCGATTGGCGGGTAGAAGGGGCCAAGAGAAATCGGAAACGATGCTTTCAAGCCAGCCCAATCGAGGTTGACTGTCTTGTGAGAAACATTCACCAACGAGGTGTCCGCGGCAGCCGCAAGATCCACGTTTTGGTTGGATCCTCCTACGTTGTAGAAGATATCAAAAGTCAAAGTGCCCGAGATGGCTTGTTTCGGCTGGTTCTGTTCAAACTGGCCCGTCGCAATACAGGTCAAGGCGGTGGCATTCACCTTGTAGCCGGCGTTGTCAACCACACAGGTGAAGTAGACGTCGGTGGGCGAGCCAACCTGCATGTCCTGAGTGAGGTAGTTTGTTCTGAAGACGTTTGGCAAAAGCAACACAAAGCCGTCGCCTTGGTTGAACTGGTCGGAGGTGAACTGGAAATCCAACGATACAGAGCGATAGTCCTGTGGGCGGAGCCCTGCAGGACTGGAGACCGACAAGCGGGAGAAAAGATCCGTTGGGTTGATTTCATTTTGAATGATGGGTCTTAAGGCCCATACCGAGCTGACAAAGGCGAGTGAGAAGAGGGGGAATGAACGCATGAGGTTTTGGGTGGATATTTGTGCAAATTTATGTGAATAAAACGATGGTTTGGGTGCAAAAAAAAATGCCTGATTAGGAAGGCAAAGGAAGTGATGAAACGACATACAAAACTGCAAACACTTGGAACGAGTGAGTAGGGTAAGTATTGTGAGTTGTTTGAAGAGAATATCGAGTGGTGTATTGTAAGTTGTTTGAAGAGAATATCGAGTGGTGTATTGTGAGTTGTTTGAAGAGAATGTCAAGTGGTGTAAGTGTTGCGAGCAGTTTAAGTTGTTATAAAGAAAAGATTAGAATGTAGTAAAATGTGAATACAGAGCTTCGAATAAAGTTACTATCCTCATATTTAAGTAGAGATACACTATATACAAATTACATAGACCAGTCTATGTTTAATTCTTGAGTCCCATAAAATCATAGTGAGCAGATTTTTGGTTGATGTTGTAGACTTGCAAGGTTTCAAACGAACGAAGTGAGTTTATATTTAGTCACCTTTATGAAAAGAACGGACGAAGTGAGTTTATCTTTGTTATTTTAATGAAAAGAACGGACAAAGTGAGTTTATATTTAGTCACTTTTTCAAAAAGAACTCACACTCACTTCACTCGTTTTTAGTCATTTTTCGAAATGAACTCACAATCACTTCACTCGTTTTTAGTCATTTTTCGAAAAGAACTCACACTCACTTCACTAGTTCTTAGTCCCTTTTGTGAAAAGAACTCAAACTCACTCCCATTCAAACTCACTCCCTTGTAAACTCACTCCCTTGCAAAAAATGCACCACCTCAAAACCAACCTCCACCATAATAAGCACAATAATCACCCACTCCAACCTAGTTCCCTTTTTCTCATTCAAAACAGAAAGAATGGCCCTCTGCTCTTCGGTCGAATAATCCAACTTCCGATTCAAAATCGATATTCTCGGATTAATATCCAAAACCTTCAGTACCGAATTATAAATCCTCTCCAAAAAAGGCTCCGTCCAATATAGATCCGGGGTTTCAATCAACTCACTATACAAATTCAACTGGCCACGGATCAAAAAAAGCTTGCCAGTGATTTGAAGAAATTCTGCCTCTGAAGTTTTAATCAGATGGCCCTTGGACAAAAGTTCCGAGTTGATCTTAGTGTATTGAACATATTTTTCAAAACGCTCCTCCAAAACGGCCAAGCGAGTAGACCTCGACAAACCAATCGCAAACGCAGCCTTATGGAGCAATTTTTTGTCCTCGGTGGGAGCTTGGATTATCATGATCTCGCCATGAAGATACGAGTTTGTGGAATCGGCAGTAGATAAATCGATCCAGTCCATCTCGTCACTTTCATACTCACACTCTTGCACTATGGAGTGCTGCAACAACGATACAAAGTTGGAGAGTATTTCCTGCTCGGAGATGTGCCAGCCGACCAAAGTTCCATTGGAGAGCACCATGAGATCCTTGTCGTTAAACCTGATGTTAATCACCTCTTCGGGAACGATGATCTTGTACTGGTAGCCATGCAAAGCCGCAAGAAGCAAGTCAAAATCAATTGCCTCGCCCACTGTGACAGCGGTGACCGGCGACAAGTACTTCTCCAAAGACTCATTAACCGGGGAAAAGTTCTTCCCAAAAGACTCATCCTCTTTAAGAATAGACAATACCGACTTTCTGTCGATGGATCTTGGATCAGCAAGTCTGAGGTTCAGAAACGGCTTCTTCTTCTTGGATAAACAGCGCAACTGCTGACAGTTGAATCTACGCAGGAGCGAGCCTAGAGATCTGGATATGAACATGTTTTTTTAAGCGCACACGTGACGCGCCCGATGGGTCAGCCAATTCAAGGAGAGAGACCTGCATGACCACAGGGCTGGTTGGAGAGATTATCATTTATTTTTGTAATATTTACGATTTTGCCCGAAAAGGAAGGAGGCATTGTCATTTACTGTCGAGGGACGTTTTGCATCAAGCGATCCAGGAAGAAGGGGGATCGCTCGGCCCACCACAAACCCGAAACGCTCGAGACCCACAGCCTGGCTGGGAAAGCAAATGGCCTAGACGCTAAAAAAAGAGTGCTTCGGAGAAAAAAAGAAAGCCGACATAACAGGACAAAAAACAAACAAGTCCAAGAAAAAGCGTGTGAAGGTCTAAAAATACCTTGAGATCAGTATAAGTATCGTGTCTTTTCCCCAAATAATCTTTAATAGTGTAGACTTTTTATTATGTGGTATGTGACATTAAATCGTATTGGAGTGTACTAACAGGTGTAGTGGTATTTTTGGCTACATTAACTTTTTGGTTGATAGAACCAGAGGCGAAATTATTGACAACCTTCTCGAAGGTTTGCAGAGATTGGAGTACAGAGGCTACGATTCCGCGGGTGTTGCCATTGATGGTGATTCCAAGACCGAGAACTTTATTGTCAAGACGCCAGGCAAGGTGAAGGCTTTGAGAGAAAAGATTGACGGTGGATCCTTGGACAAGTCTGTTGTTTTTGACAACCACGTTGGTATTGCTCACACCAGATGGGCCACGCACGGTCCACCAGCAGTAGCCAACGCACACCCGCAGAGATCGGATCTTAGTGGCGAGTTCATTCTTGTTCACAATGGTATTGTTACCAACTACAAGGAGTTGAAGACTTTGCTTACCTCCAAGGGTTTTGAGTTCGAGTCCGACACCGACACCGAGTGCATTGCTAAATTGTTCAAGTACGTGTACGACTCCAACGTCGAGGCTGGCAACAACCTTGACTTCAACGAGTTGACCAAGCAGGTTTTGTTTGAGTTGGAGGGATCGTATGGTTTGTTGGTCAAGTCCAGCCACTACCCGGGAGAAATCTGTGGTACCAGAAAGGGTTCTCCGTTGTTGGTTGGTGTGAAGACGGACAAGAAGTTGAAGGTTGACGTTGTGGACGTTGAGTTTCCGGAAAACAAGCCCGCCCCAGTTCCAGCGGCCAAGAAGTCGGACACGTTGGGCTTGTTGCCAATTGCCAAGGGCGAGTCCAACTTGAGAACTTCTCAGTCCAGAGCGTTCTTGGCGGACGACGGCATTCCCATGCCCGTTGAGTTTTTCTTCTCCTCCGACCCAGCGTCCGTGGTGCAGCACACCAAGAAGGTTTTGTTCTTGGAAGACGACGACATTGCTCACATTTACGACGGTGAGTTGCACATCCACAGAGCCAAGAAGGTTGCCGGCGAATCCAGCACCAGACAAATCCAGACGTTGGAGATGGAGTTGAACGAAATCATGAAGGGGTCGTACTCGCACTTTATGCAAAAGGAGATTTTCGAGCAGCCAGACTCCACCTTCAACACCATGAGAGGCAGAATCGACTTTGACAACAACGTGGTCACCTTGGGAGGGTTGAAGTCTTGGTTACCTACCATCAGAAGATGCAGAAGAATCATCATGATTGCATGTGGTACTTCGTACCACTCTTGTTTGGCCACCAGATCGATTTTCGAGGAGTTGACGGAAATCCCCGTTTCTGTGGAGTTGGCCTCGGACTTTTTGGACAGAAGATCCCCTGTTTTCAGAGATGACACCTGTGTTTTCGTTTCGCAATCCGGCGAAACCGCCGACTCCATTTTGGCCTTGCAGTACTGTTTGGACAGGGGTGCGTTGACTGTTGGTATTGTCAACAGCGTTGGTTCGTCCATGTCCAGACAAACCCACTGTGGTGTCCACATCAACGCCGGTCCAGAAATCGGGGTGGCCTCCACCAAGGCTTACACGTCCCAGTACATTGCTTTGGTGATGTTTGCTCTCTCCCTTTCTAACGACTCCATTTCTAGGGTTGAAAGACACAGAGAAATCATCCAAGGTTTGCAAAAGATCCCCGAACAGATCAAGAAGGTTTTGAAGTTGGAAGACAAGATAAAACAATTGTGTGACTCCACTTTGAACCACCAAAAGTCCTTGCTTTTGTTGGGTAGAGGTTACCAACATGCCACTGCTTTGGAAGGTGCCTTGAAGATCAAGGAAATTTCATATATGCACTCCGAAGGTGTTTTGGCTGGTGAGTTGAAGCATGGTGTGTTAGCTTTGGTTGATGATCAATTGCCTATTATTGCTTTTGCCACTAGAGACTCTCTTTTCCCCAAGGTGATGTCTGCTATTAACCAAGTTACAGCAAGAGATGGGAGACCCATTGTTATTTGTAACGAGGGCGATGCCATTATTTCTAATGATAAAGTGCACGAAACTTTGGAAGTTCCAGAGACGGTTGATTGTTTACAAGGGTTGTTGAATGTTATTCCTTTGCAATTGATGAGTTACTGGTTGGCTGTTAATAGAGGCATTGATGTTGATTTTCCAAGAAACTTGGCTAAGTCTGTTACTGTTGAGTAGGTGTGTAATTTTTAATATACCAGATAGAGATACGAAGAAAATATTAATGAAAATCTACAAACGAGCGATGAGTTGGTGGTGGAGATATTGATAGAGGATTGAACTATCTTTGAGTGATTACTACTATCTCACTGAGTTCGCTAATTCGACAAACCAACTTCACAATATTTAGTGTATATCTAGTGTTTAAATTGAAATAATTCAAACTACGCTCAAGTGATTGATTCATCGATAATGTATATTTCATATGGATCGTAAATATATCTCTAATTATCTCTCATCTTTCATCTCTCATTATAGACCTCTTCAACTATATCATTGAATAGTATGCACCTACACTCAAGTGATATTTCGCTGAATTGTTCACAATAAATTTCTTAAAGCCGTCTTCTACACTCGAATTACTCAAATTATTATACATTGACTCGCAATATCTCGCTACGCTCGATATTGCTACTTTCTTCTAAAATAATCCGACGAACCTAAAAACGCCACGCTAAAATCAAACACCTTCTCCCCAAAATCCAAATACTTGCCCGAGTAATACTTGACGTTTTCATTCTCAAAGCTATCGACATTTGGACTTAGACCAGTGTTTCTTCTAATTCCTGCCAAAAACGCCGAAGCCAATGTGAGATCGATTCCTATGTGCACAACCTTACCAATCTATATGTTAGTTGTGGTGCTGTATATTCTTGTACTTACCATTCTCCTGAATTAATTTTAAAACAAAAATTTTGATGACGTTGCGGGATAGTATGAGTATTGATATGGCTTGTAAATATTGATCATGTTTTGGAGTAGATGGTTATTAGATATGATGATATGACTGTTATGTTATTAGTTTATGATTCTGATGACATGACTATTATGTTATTATGATGATATGATTATTTGGTGATTATTAGTGCTTATTCTGATTATTGATTCTGATTATTGATTCTGATTATTGATTCTGATTATTGATTCTGATTATTGATTCTTATTGATTAGTATGTTGTGTTATTATATGGTTAGTATGATTGATTAGAATGATAAGATATGATTGATATGATTGTTATGATTTATATTACGATCTATTACATCTATTTCATCTACATCTACTACATCTGTTACACCCACTGTATCAATTACACCTACCATGTCTTTTATTGGTATGGGATGATATGATTCAATAATCATAAACCACATGTTTCCGTGATTAAAACTCATCACCCTTGTAAAATTATATAGAAGTAATCAGGGTCGATAAGTTTTTTCCGGGTAACTTTTGCCCACAAGAAAAGTTTTGCCAAAACAAAAACCAAACAGCCTTGTGAATATGTCAGATAGGTATAGACCTCCACCCACAGGGCCACGGTCTGGACGAGACACCAATCGGGATTACCAAGGGGGAAGCTCGAACGGCAAAGGGTTCAAGGGCAAGGGCCGCGGCGGGTTCAAAGGGAACCGGCGGGGCGATGAATTCAGAAGCCGTGATTATGAGGGCGATTCTCGTGAGTCTGGACGGGAGTATCGAGATGCGCGGGACTTGATGCGGGATTCGCGAGATTTCCGAGATTCTCGGGATTATAGAGATGCGAGGGAAAGAGATTATAGAGATCGAGACCATAAGGATTATAGAGATGGAAGAGATAGAAATGGAAGAGATAGAGATGGTAGAGATCCAAGAGGTAGAGATGGTAATAATAGAGACTCTAGAGATAATAGAGACCTCAGAGGTGATTCTAGAGATAACAGGGATTCCACAGGTGACCCCAGAGATAAGCAAACCCACCACAGAGAATATGAAAGAGATTATCGAGATTCACGAGATTCACGAGACTCGAGGGATGTACGCGACTCAAGAGATTGGAGAGAATCTAGAGATCCAAGAGATTCAAGAGACTCGAGGGATCATAGAGACCAACGAGAATCAGGAGATCCAAGAGACTCTAGAGATCCAAGAGATTTAAGAGATACAAGAGACTCTAGAGACCCTCGCGACTCTAGAGACCCTCGCAACCCCCACGATTACACAGACTACAAAGAATTCAGAGAAAGACCTACCGGACCCAATAAAAAGAAAAAGATTAAAGGTAGAAAGGAAACTCCTCCACGTCGGGAATTACCATCAGGACCAGCACAATTACGCGGAAAAGAACCTAGAGGAGTTAAACGACCACTAGGACCACTGGAAGGACGAGGATTCCGCAAAAAGCCGTCTGTAGAGGAAGAAACGGTCAGACCTCTGCAGATATATTGCATTAAAACAATCAAACCTGGAGACGCTTATAAGATAGTTCAACAGGTTGGAGAGGGAACGTACGGAAAAGTCTATAAAGCGACGAACGTGAACACTGGGGAGTTTGTGGGAATGAAGAAGTTGCGGTTGGAGAGCGAGAAAGAAGGGTTTCCAATCACGGCGCTCCGGGAAATCAAGTTGCTTCAGTCATTCCACCACCCCAATGTTGTGGGTCTTCTTGAGATGATGGTGGACCACGGGATGATCTACATGGTGTTTGACTATATGGACCATGATCTCACTGGGTTGTTGACGCACCCTGAGTTGAAGTTGCACGATGGGCACCGCAAGTACCTTTTCCGACAGTTGATGGAAGGATTGAACTACTTGCATCGCAAGCGGATCATCCACCGGGACATCAAAGGGTCGAACATCTTGGTGAACAGTGCGGGCCGGCTTCTGATTGCCGACTTTGGGTTGGCCAGACAGATGAAGATATTGAAGAATGGCGAGAGCCCCGATTATACGAACCGCGTGATTACCATTTGGTACCGTCCGCCAGAGCTTTTGCTTGGGGCCACGGATTACGGGCGTGAGGTGGATATCTGGGGCGTGGGGTGTCTTCTCATGGAGCTTTATCTGAAGAGTGCCGTTTTTCAGGGAAGCGATGAGATCAGCCAGATCACCAAGATCTTTAGTATTATGGGGACGCCGACGATGTCCGAGTGGCCGGACATTGCGAATTTGCCGTGGTTTGAGATGTTGAAGCCCAAGGTGAACTTGAAAAACCGGTTCCGGAGGATTTTTCAGAATGTGTTGACGTCGAGCCTGGCTTTTGATTTGGCAGAGAAGTTGTTGGCGATGAATCCAAAAAATAGATTGACTGCAGAACAAGCGTTGGACCATGTTTATTTTACAGAGGACCCGAAGCCGGAGCCGTTAACGTTTTTGAAGGAGGTGAGGGGAGAATGGCATGAGTTTGAGACGAAGAAGCGGAGGAGAATGGAGAGGAAGAGGTTGCAGGAGCAGCAATCTATACGAACGAAATAGCACTTTGTAGTTTTTCGTTTGTAGCTTGTGTCACTACATTAATATCGTGTTAATGTTGTTTTCGTACAGACTGTTGTTAGTTGTCAAGCACCACGCCACTCCTAAATACGTCATTCTTACACACTTTTCAAAGATGACTCTATAATTTATACTTGGTTCATAGCATAATTCCAGTTACAGTATAGTAATAAATGACTACATAAATGTTAAGCATTTGTTGTGTAATTAGCTTTGATTGTTTTAGCGTAAGTGGGTTTTTATGTGAGAGACACGTTATGACTAGTAGGTGTTTTTCCCTTTTATATACTATTCCATATCAGCTCTTTATATACTTTTTTACTCCAATACCTTCCTTCTACTTTGGTAACTTGTACTCCCGTTTTGGATGCAATAATTCTCAGACACAGCCTTCTGTGACTCAATTGCGCCGTAGCCACTCTCAATTAGGCAGGCTCCTGTCTCGATCTCACCGTTTCATCTTCTTAGTATCAGATTCAAATAGCCGAGTAAGTAGCCCAATTCCATTCAATAAGAGACTCTTTTCTTGGCAACTGCCTCCTATTGTAACCGAGGGAAGCTGGCCTAAGGTATTAGTAACCTCTTGTCCCTAACAAGAAAGACCAGTAGAGTTTAAAAACGAACAAAGTGTTACGATGATGATTGTTGGACAGAATGTATATTAACAAATGATGAAATAAGTGGTGTGAATTGTCTTGTTTTTTCCCATTTGCTCACTCTCAATCTTACTTTCTTTACCAACTCACTAGTCACTTTGTACTTTATATCTCAATTTATTCTTTAATTACAACCCCACTTGGGTTTAACACACACTAAATTTGTGTATCTGCTACAAAGTCACGTTGTTGGTTTATTAGTACACAGAAACTACAAAGTGAGTTGTTTTTGAGCTAGGTAAATTTTGTTTCACAATTATCTATAATAGTCCTATATTAAACATTTTATCTTGTAATAATCATTATATCTATGATTAGATAATAATCAATATATCTACTAATAATCAATTTAATAATCACTCTATATAACAATCAATCTAATAATCAATCTAATAATCAATCTAACAATCAATCTAATAATCAATCTAATAATCAATCTAATAATCAGTCTAATAATCAATCTAATAATCAATCTAAAAACATTCTATGAACACTACTTAGTGCAAGTTTATGCAATTACTCAACTTTCCATACTCACTCGCTTCGCAATGAGTTATCATTTGATTTGCATTTCACAACAAATAAAAATGAGCAAGGAAACAAACTATGGAAAGACCGAAGGCGACATTAAAACACCATTTGGAAAGACAGAAGGGGTCACCAAGGTTCCTGAGAAAACAGGAAACTTAGGAAAGACAGAAGGTAATTTAGGAAAGACAGAAGGTAATTTAGGAAAGACAGAAGGTAATTTAGGAAATTTAGGAAAGACAGAAGGTAATTTAGCAAAAACAGAAGACACTTTAACAGAAGGCACCTTGAAAAAAAACCATTTAAACCCTTTAAGTTTAAATACTTCAACAAATGCCTCAAAAGCATTACCAAACAACAAAACACCATTCGGAAAGACCAAAGGAGACACTAAAACTGCATTGGGAAAACCATGAAGGGGGAGTCGCAGCCAATTTTACCATTTTCAGAAGGACACAAAATATAATCGAGTGCTGATCAAAGATGAGGTACCAAGTTGATAATGAACGTTTTTTGGGCACGTAGAGCTTGTAGATATTGTGGCCATTCTCCAGTGGAACGATGAATGAACCGGCCAAATACACAAAGATGAGAAGAAGACGAATATGGCCATTTAATTGGGAATCACGCAAGCTATATAATGTATCAGGTAAAATAACTAGTATAGGAGCATTCTCACGCGAATCATTCTCAAGGGAAACGCCTTAGAAAAGTTTAGGGTAATTTTCACGTTTTGAAAAAACACACAATCGCTCTCCTTTTTTTTTATAGTAATTGATTGGGGTTGATCATGGGAGGCTGCGCATCCAAGGACTCGAACGAGAAGGTGTCGGCCAATGACGGAGGCAACAAGCGTCAACAACAAAGAGAGGCATTAGAGAAAAAGGCATCGGTGGCCACGGCCACCAAGAACGTTTCATCCGACTCGTCAGACAATTCGAATGGGTTCTCACGGAACATCTCTGCACCCACGAGCCCACACACCAACACCTTGGGTGGGGATGAGAGCATCGCAGAGTCACACATGACACTGAACTCCAGGGGCCGTGAAATTAAGGTTTTGCTCCTCGGTAGCGGGGAGTCAGGTAAGTCCACGATTGTAAAGCAAATGAAGATTTTGCACCAGAATGGTTATAGTCGGGAAGAGTTGCAGGAGTATAAGCCGTTTGTGTATAAGAACATTCTCAGCTGTATCAAGACAGTGATCAACGCTATTATCGACTTACAGCCAGAGTTGATTAAGGAAAACGACCGGATTCAAATCATTGAGGAAGGTCCATTGGACACGGCTGCAGGAAACGAGTCCACTGGAGTGATTGAATACGACGACTTGAACCAGATCTTGGAGTACGAGTTTATGATAGACACAGAGGAGGATTTCAATCCGCACATTGCGGCAAAGATCAACGAGGTTTATAATTTGCCTGAGGTGAAAAAGTTCATTCGTTACCAACAATCCAACTTTTATCTTGTCGACTCCACAGACTACTTTTTGAGCGACTTGGACCGGATCACGAGTCCTGATTACATTCCTCTGTTGTCTGATGTTTTGCGCACTCGTAAAAAGACCTCGGGTATCTTTGATTTCCGTTTCCAGATGGACGGCGGGTTGAACGTGCACATGTTTGACGTCGGTGGCCAGCGGTCGGAACGCAAAAAGTGGATCCATTGTTTCGATAATGTTACCTTGATCATTTTCTGTGTGGCTCTTTCCGAATATGACCAGGTTTTATTGGAAGAAAACAGTCAAAACAGATTGGAAGAGTCGCTTGCGTTGTTTGAGTCTGTGATTAACCTGCGTTGGTTTGCTAGAACTTCCATTGTGTTGTTCTTGAATAAAATTGATGTTTTTGCTGAAAAGCTTCCTTATTCTCCTTTGGAAAACCACTTTTCCGATTACACTGGTGGTAACAATATTAATAAGGCTGCAAAGTATATTTTGTGGAGATTCACTCAAGTTAACCGTTCTGGTTTGAACATTTATCCTCATGTGACTCAGGCTACCGATACCCTGAATATTCAATTGGTTTTTGCTGCTGTTAGGGAGACTATCTTGGAGAATCTGTTGAGGGATTCTGGCATTTTGTAAACAAACTACAAACAACAAACAACAAACGAACGAAGTGAGTTTGTTGGAGTGAAGACGGTCTAGTTTGTTGAATAACAATGAGTTGTATTCAAACAACGGTGGTTTGTTATGATATCAATATTTCACTTTTATACGGAGAAAATTATGAAGTGAGCTTTTGTAGACAAACAAACGAACTTTGTTCGTTTGTAAGTTAATTTCGAGGAAGTGATGATACCATTTAACTTGGAATACCAAACTAATTTGAAATCAATTAACACCATTCCATGCCTCTAAGTAAAAACCAAACACCCGTTTATTCTAAAAACAACATTTGCATCTATGTACAACTAATTTGATAGATGGTTGGAATATTCTTTCAAAATATACACCATATGCACTTAATAGATGATGGTATCGTCTAACTGTTAGGCATTAGTTGAGTTACTTAGATTGTTTTAGTGTGAGTAGGTTTTTATGTTTGGAACACGTTATGTATTAGTTAAAGCGACTAGTAGTAGCTTTTCCCTTGTTCTTTACTGTTCTATTTCAACTCTTTATATACTTTCCGGTTCCAACGCCTCAATCCTGAGTGAAACATTTGCAACTCCACTTGGATGCAAATATTTAGTTTGGGCGGTTAATTTCCCGATGGCTGTGCGAGACAAGGCTCTTATCTTTGCCACAGCCTCCTATCGTAACCGAGGGAAGCTGACATAAGGTATTAGTACCTCTTGTCCCTAACACTAACCCATTTCATTTGACAAAAAGTTTAAGAATTTGGACAAAGTGTGAATGTTTTATTGTTTGCTTGTATTTAGCAGAAAATCAGATATTTTGCAGACGTTCTACAGTGGAAGAGATATCACAGAGATATTTACAGTATCAGAGATCTTTTCACAGAGAGTAATCATATTACAAAGATAATTTCTACAGTAAAGATATTGAAGAGATAGATTTCTGTTTCTATTGGAAACACCTGTACCAAGATTCTACAGTGAACTTCTGTATATATACCGAGATTCTACAGTGAACTTCTGTATATATACCGAGGCTCTATAGACATTCTTGTATGATTTATACAGACACTCTCAGCTCACACAGTTCACAATTCCTAAGAATATAGTCTCGCAGTTCTGAATTAGCTCCAATTCTCACTTCTCACTTCGGTCACAATTCACTTCTACAATATTCACTGATCACTGCTCTGCTCCCTTTTACAGTTATCAGTCACAGTTAGCAGTTGCAGTTTATCCATCTCTAATATATCTATGATCCCTATCCTACTCAGAAGCTACCGCTTCCTTGGTTCTTACATAATGAAGATTGAAGTTGCCTCTCCCTCTTCCTCTTCCACGCAGCCTGAAACCGCCTCTCCCCCTTCCACTTCTTGCCTTCACCTCTCCATTCTCGATTTCTGGCTTACTTTTTGGAACTTTTGGGGAGACTGACTTTGAATCTTTTGAGTTTTCTTTAGATTTAACTGATGATTCCTTAGATTTGGATTCCGTTGAAGGTTCTTTAGATTCAACTGGTGATTCCTTAGATTTGGGTTCCGATAAATATTCTTTAGATTTAAAATCTTTTGGTTCTGTTGACGATTCCTTCGAATAAAAATCTTTTGTTTCTGCTGAAGATTCCTTAGGTCTAGTTACTTTAGATTCCTTTGATACCGTTGGATCCCTTGGTACTTTCGCTTCCCCTGGTACTTTTGATTCCTTTAAAGAATCCTTTGGTTTTGTTGTTGATTCCTTTGGAGAACCCTTCGATTCTATTTTCTTTGAATCATTCTTCTCCTTTTTTTTAGAATCTTCAGGTTCACTCACCTTTTCCTTCGCCTTCGCCTTCTTCTTAGAATCTTCAGAATCAGCCATCTTTTCCCTCCCCTTTCTCTTAACCTCCAGTTTCCCATTCGACTTTAGACCATCCGATCTCAAACCATCCGATCTCAAACCATCCGATATCAAACCATCCGATACCAAATCCTTCTTCTTGGACTTTTTCTCCTCCTTCTTTTCCTCCTTTCTCCCCTTCGAACTCTTCAAAGGCTTGCTTTTACGAGATCCCTTGTTTTTGTTAATAAGCTCAGAAAATTGCTTCTTGAAGTTGGGTCTGTCATCCTTCTTTTCAACCGGTTGCTCCTGCAGCTTTTCAGGCTCATTCACAACCAACGCGAGCACCTTCTTCTTCAAGATGACAGGCTTAACCTCCTTGGCCACCCGCTCCTTGGCATCCGCCGCACGACGCACGTTCTGTGCGTCAGGCTTCTCGCTCAAGAGCTCGGCAAGCAGTTTTGTAGTATCGTAGACATTTGGAGGCTTCAGCTCCTCCACCTTCTTTTCTCTCTTCAATATCTGAACAGGAGGCCGCAGCTCAAGGTTAGAGCCTCTTCTGGAAGTACTATCCTGGTGTCTTCTCTCTATCTCTTGTTGAATATGCAAGGTGTCGACCGGTTTGGCGTCACCAAAAGGATTGGGCCTGGGCTTTACCGGAGCCTTGGGCTTGATGTCCACAGGCCTGGCCGTCCCAAACGGGTTGGAGCGTTGGTGGTCGGAGTTTCTTCTGTCATAGCGTTTCCCGGCTATAAAGTCCCGTTGTATTTCCTCGATTTCTTGGGCATGCTGCTCATTGAACTGGATACAATACTGGAAATCATCGAAATCCGCCAACTCCACCACCAACCTACGGCTCTCTGTATAGTAGAGATCGGTCCATTTCAACACCCTGGTCAAATCCTGGAAATTCTTCAACTCAACAAAGCACACCTTCTTGATAATGTGAGTCTCCAAGATCTTGCTGGATGGGTCCACCACGATTTTGAACTTGACGTACTGGGAGAACCGGGAGTGGAACAAGTCTTCCACGAACGAGTCGTTGGATGTTACTGGCAAGTTGAGGAGTTTAACAATGTAGGGGCCACCGTTGTCGTATGTAGCGGACTGCCGACGACGGCCAAACACCCCGCTGCCGTATGAGTCATGGAAGTGTGCAGCCCCTCGTTCGATTGGCACGGAGATCGACGCCATGTCGATCTCATCATCGGCCCAGGAGCCACCATAAGCTGTTTGTTAGTGTGTTTATGCGTATGATCTGTACTTACTATCATTCTTGATGAACTCCTCCAAGCTCATTTTCTTGGGAGGTACTAGATTGTTAGTGATTGAGCGTTTGGGCGTGATGACCGAAGTAACGGACGCAATTGACATACCCATGGTTGTTTATGATCTGTTTGTATAAAAAATGTGGGATGGTAGCGCATACAATATACTCTGCGAACAATCATCTTCGAAGTGAGTAGGTTGAGTGGATCATAAGAAAAAGTGTTCAGTTAAAGAGTGTTCAGTTAGAGTGTTTTATTGGAGATTATAGAAGATATTAAATGTTGAAGAATTAAAGAGAGATGAAGTGTCTAGATTATAGAAGATATTAAATGTTTAAAAATTAAACAGAGATGAAGTGTCTAGATTATAGAAGATATTAAATGTTTAAAAATTAAACAGAGATGAAGTGTCTAGATTATAGAAGATATTAAATGTTGAAGAATAAACAGAGATGAAGTGTCTAGATTGGGAAACAATAGAAAGGGTTCTGTTAAAAAGTGTTTATTAAAGATTAAAATATCAAACAGATAAATTATCTCTAGATTGAACAATTCAGTAGATTGACAATAAGTTAGCTTAATGAAAGAAAATGATTAAATAGAAATCAATTATGAATACAGAATTGATTAAATAAAGAACGTAAATAAAATTGAACGTGACATGGCGTGCAAATATTAAACATGTCTACAGTAAAACGTGATTAGTAGGTAATTCGAAACTTGGGATTTTGCGTATTGGAGACTCTGGCCAAATCAGATTAAGAATCAATCTTACTAAAAAAGTACACGGTACAAAACCCGATCATACGATGAACGTTTTCAAGGTTAGTCATTGTGCATTCATTATTTGTGCCATTTGTGATTTGCGGGATAATTGAACTGAGCCTTGCAAGCTTTGTTTTGAATCATTTTATGATTGAATGGTTCATGGTTGAATTGTTTTATGGCTTGCTAATAATCGAGACATTCCCATCGTTACTGTTAATCTTCTTATATGCTACACATAATCTATCGTATCGACTTGAATTGGATCGTTATTTATCGTATTTTAAACCAGTGGTTGGTGAAGTCACTCGTTTGTGTTTTGTGGAACTCGTTTATGTTTTGTGGAGTTGGCATTTTGTGGAGTTGGTATTTTGTGACGTCATAAAGGTTTGCAACGTTCGCTTAGAGGTCGTCAAACTTATCATAAGTCTCTCTCCAGTTGGCAAAGAAGCCCTTGAAGAACTTGGCACCCAAGCCAACATCCTGAGAACCAGTCGTAGCTCTAATAGAATGCATAGCCAATTGGGGAATACCAATGTCGATAGTTCTAGCGCCAGTCTGAGAAGAAATGGAAGGACCGATGGTTCCACCCGATCTGGAGTCGTTTCTAATTTGGAAGTACTGAATCTTGTCACCGTTGATTCTAGCCAATTGCTCAACCAAAGCAACGCCAACAGCGTCGGTAGCAACGTGGGCATCCGGGCTCAAGGTAATAGTGAGACCGGTGTTTGGAAGAGGCTTGTGGTTTTCCAAGTAGACATTGGAGAAGTTGGGGTTCAACATGTGAATGACGTCAGCAGAGAGAATAATGGTGTTCGCAAAAGCCAATCTAAGATCTTCTTGGGCGTCGTTGGAGGACTTGTAGTACTCGGAAGAGATGACACGCAGGGCCACGGTTTCAAAGAAGCCACCCTTGGCACCCTCCCTGGTCAAGGAGCCGACTTCTTCATGGTTGACGAGGTCCACAACCGCAAAGCTGTCGGACTTTAGCAAACCATCGGCGTCAGCCTCCAACAAGGAAGCAATGGCGGCAAACGAACACAATCGGTCGTCCAATCTTGGGGCGTTCAAGAACTCGCCGTCAAGACCGCCAATGGTTCCCTTTTGGACGTCGTACAACTGCAAGTCCCATTGCACAATGTCCGAGACAGCGACACCGGCCAACTTGGCCACGTACCGCAACAACTTCAACGAGTGCTTGCCGTACAAAGGAGCCTTCTTTTCGTCCTCAGTAGCCGCGGCTATAGGGCCCGCGGAGTAGCCCACCACCGGCACGGCCTGGGTCTCCTTGTTGAAGGGGCCGTTTGCAGGGGCACCAAAGTGTGGAGCCAATGTGGGAATGTGCGCAACAACGTTGGGCGTGGAGTCCACCAAGGTGGCGGTGATCTTGGAATCCTTCTTGATCAACACACGGCCTCCGAGCCCCAAGTCTCTGTCAAACCAGAGTTCGTTCAAGGTGCTTGCGTATGGCGCCACACCCAACAACTCGTAACCATCCACGTCTTTCTTGATGGACGCTGGCTTGACCACCGTGGTCAACGCATCGATGTGCGAGCCAATCACACCCAACCCCTTCTGTGGGGTCCACTCCTTCCCAACGACAAACGCAATCAAGTTGGTGCCGTTTCTGGTGGTGTAGTATTTTCCTGGCTGCAAAGACGACCATTCGCCCTTTTCGCTAATGTACGCGAACCCAGCCTTGTCCAACTTCTTGCTGAAGTAATCCACAACATGGTAGATGGTTGGAGCAGCATAAGTAAAATCAATGTACTCATGTGCGTATTGCTCGAGTTTTTTGCTTGTGCTCACCTGAGCCGATGGAGCCTCCTCGCTCTTGACAGAAGCAGCCTCCATGGTGGCCAATGCAGTTTGGATTCCCTTTAAAATTTCTTCGATATTTGACATCTTGCTGGTTTAGAGGATTTTGGCTCTGTCTTATATACTTTCTATTCTGTGCAGGACCTCCAAAAGTGCACACAATTAACAGGTTGAAACGAGAGGCACGTAACAAACGGCTGGTTCTGATAAACTCGTCATATCACGAACGACGGAATTGTAATACACTCGTTTTACTGTTATGAGCTACTAATTCCATCTTTTTGCGACTAGTGCTTATCTATTCCCGCCCGTTGGCAAAAAGTATGAGCAAGAATCAATAATGTCGGAAAATATGCACCATATTAGCCTAGCTTCCGGGTCACAAAGTGGGGGTATCTGTATTTGTGGCATTTAACTCCGATAAACGAAGACAATCGACCAGAAAGTTTAAAATGAACTTCTACGCAAACGAGGAGAGAAAGGTTGTACTCAAATGTAAATAAACATTGAATCAAAAGTTTCTCTGTTGTGCCAAAAATGTTTTTTGAAAAAACTGTTGATTGAGTTGATACATTGTTATTGGTTTGGTTTTATTGGTTTGGTTTTATTGGTTTTATTGGTTTTATTGGTTTGGTTTTATTGGTTTTATTGGTTTGGTTTTATTGGTTTGGTTTTATTGGTTTCATTGGTTTGGTTTTATTAATTGTTTTCTTTGTATACTCACTTCTTTAATGATTTCTTTATTCACTTCTTTACTCATTTCTTTGTTCACTCTTTCCTCATTTCTTTGTTTACTCTTTACTCATTTCTTTGCTTACCAATTCACGTTCATTCGTCCTTCATACATCTATTCTACTTCTTGCAACCCAAAACAAATACCACAACACACCGTAAAATCCAACCTTCATATACGATCTTCGTTTATTTAAACTTACACCCATCAATCAGTAAAATAACCTTTGGATCTACTCAGGTCTCTTTGCAGCAAAAGTAGCCGCTACAATCAACGGAAATACTACCAGTACATCAGCATACACCTTAACAACGTTAGCGTCAGCCTTGATTTTCCCCCAACTGATTGCCTCATCGGGACGAGCGCCTGCGTCGGAACCGTCGAATTCCTGACCGGTGTTAATGTAGACTGCATAGTCCGCACCGTTTCTCATTAAACACGCATTACAGATATGGTGCTTGATGAGACCCCCACCGAGGATGATCATGCCCGCGTTAGAGGCCTCCATGGACATGGAGTTGATCTTACGAATGTCTGCCACAATGTCAAGACGTAATTGTTGGGGGGAGGCCTTAAAGGTGTGGAAAAACAACATGTCTCCGATAGAGCCGTCCGTAAGCGCGGGGCAGAACACAGGAATCTTGTTCTTGTGTGCCCAGTACAAGACCAGGGACTCGTCGTTGATTTCCTTTCCGAGGCGGTCGATCAACTTGGAGGGAGTCCAGACGGCATCCAGGTCGAAGTTGAGGCCCTCGGGGCCCAACTTCTTCATGGCGTCCTCCTGTTCCTCCAAGCACTTGTCCAACACAGGAACAATCCACTCCTCGAACTTACAGTAGTTGTCGTTTGGCACCAACAAGTTCCCAATACGGTTGAGGCCCTGTTCTCTTAGAGACTTGCCTGGGAGGGCAAACTCGCCCATGTAGGTTGGAGCCAAGACCTTGATCAAGTCCTCCTCGATTCCGCCCGCACTGGCCACCACGGCGCTGACCATTTTGTGCTGCACGAGGAACCGCAAGGTGTCTCGCAAGCCCGATGAGATGAGGTTGGACGTGAAGCCCATGAAGATGGTGGACTTTTGAAACCCGTGCTCATCAAACTCGCCTTTGCGCTCGTGCTCAGGGAGTTCATCTGCGTGCTTTCCTCTCCATCCTCTCATCTCGTTGATGATTTCGCATGCTTTGGACACCGACGATGCTTGGAAGCCCATGGTTTTCATCGATGCTATCAAATCAACCGCGTTCATGTTGAACGCGTTGTCCTTGGAGTAGTCGATACCTTGGACTTTGACAAAGTCTTCGGGGACAGGTGCTGATTGCACGAAGACGGCTTCGTTGGCTAACGCTGGTTTTTCACTCATTGAAAATTAAAGCGAATCTCACCATCTGAGTTTATAAAATAGCTCACAAAATATGTTATAGTTGATTGCTAACTCACGTTGTGAGTATGTCAATCTCACAATACGAATAAATTTACAAAGTTTTGAAGTAGACTATGAGTAACTGTGCAGTAAAAACCAATTATGGGTTAGGTAATAGTTTGAAAGGTGAAAGAAAGATAAATATGACATAAATATGACATAAAGATGAAAACTTTGAGAAGGTGGAAATCGATAAGTCAACTTTTGGAAGTAATTTGTTAATGATTTGGATAAAATGAATTGGTTTAGCACTTTTGAATAACCAACTGAAATTGATAATTTAGTTCAAAGATATGAATGTTAAGAAATGTTTAAGAAGTCTTAAACTTTAATATGAACTCTTACACTTATAATTGTTCCTAAAAATTCATACTTGTTAACAAGAATTGTTCCTAAAAATTCTCTTGTTACAAGAATTGTTTCCTAAAAATTCTTAACAGGTACTTGATTTCAATAACAATTTAAAATCATTAAACTCACTACTTCAATGTTAATCAAATAAACTCATTACTTCAATGTTAATCAAATAAACTCATTACTTCAATATTAATCATATATACTCACTACTTCTTATAAAATGTTGATTAATCATATAAACTCACGACTTCTTAATAAACTCACTTCTTAATAAACTCACTTCTTAATAAACTCACTTCTTAATAAACTCACTTCTTAATAAACTCACTTCTTAATAAATTTACTTCTTAATAAACTCACTTCTTAATAAATTTACTACTTCATATGAAATGTTGATTAATCATATAAACTCACTTTGCTTGGCATCTAAAATCATAAACAATATACCCTACACCACGTTAATCTCTACTAGCAACCACAGGCTCCCAAGCAGTATGCTTGGGCTTGGCAGTATTATATGCAACATAAGCACCAGCACTATTGGTCAAATTCATCTTGTGCTTTTTAGGCAAAGGATATGCTCTTGTAGTCTTTTGGTCACCGGTCAACTCACTTGGAAGAGTGTTGGTACCGTAACCCAACCAGTAATGCCATCCAGGCTCCACCTTGGACATGTCAATTCCCCACTCGGCATACTCCACCCATCTTGTTCTCAAGTGGATTTCTTCGGGCACGTCAGTTTCGTAGAACTTGTTACCGTAGTCATCTTCACCCACCAACGTACCTCTCTTGGTGTCATTGTGGTGTTGGATTTGCCATGCTGCTCTTCTGAGTCCAGAAGAGTAGATGTTCTTAATGGTACGGACTATCGACGTAGACATTGGCTTTTTGAAGAAAAATTTGTTTTCTGATTGGCTTGTGTAATGGGTCACGTGGACACGGATGAACAGTTGGCTGCCCTTCGAAAGATGCGTGCCACCCTCCAGGCGGTTAAGGATGGGGTAGACGGGATATACGATGATGTTAGGGTTGCTGTTGAGAATAGTGGGGAAGTTGCCAGGAATGTAGTTGAGTGTAAGGGGGAGTTGACTAAAATAGCGAACGCGAAGACACACTACGAACGAAGTGAGTAGTGTGAGTATGTGAGTATGTGAGGTATGTGAGTATGTGAGGTATGTGAGTATGTGAGGTATGTGAGTATGTGAGGTATGTGAGTATGTGAGGTATGTGAGTAGTGTGAGTATGTGAGTATGTGAGGTATGTGAGTATGTGAGGTATGTGAGTATGTGAGGTATGTGAGTATGTGAGGTATGTGAGTATGTGAGGTA